>JAPVRG010262285.1:0-23524 GCA_029783565.1 Rhagoletis cerasi
TAGAAAACTTCATTTATCTGGGAACCAGCATTAACACCAATAATAGTGTCAGCCTTGAAATCCAACGGAGAATCACTCTTGCCAACAAGTGCTACTTTGGACTGAGTAGGCAATTGAGAAGTAAAGTCCTCTCTCGTCGCACAAAAATTTCACTCTATAAGTCACTCATCTTGCCTGTGGTGGTGTATGGCGCGGAGGCATGGGCAATGAAAACATCTGATGAAGCGGCTCTTGGAGTTTTCGAGAGAAAGATTCTGCGAAAGATTTACGGGCCCTTGCGCGTTGGCAATGGCGAGTACCGCAGACGATTTAACGATGAGCTGTATGAGCTTTACAACGATGTAGACATAGTGCAGCGAATTAAGATACAGCGGCTCCGCTGGCTAGGTCATGTCGTTCGAATGGACAGAAATGCTCCTGCTCTGAAAGTATTCAACGCGGGTCGCGATGCTGGTAATAGAGGAAGAGGAAGGCCTCCTCTGCGTTAGAAAGACCAGGTGGAGGCGGACTTGGCTTCACTTGGCATTTCCAATTGGCGTCAGTTGGCACAGAAGAGAAATGACTGGCGTGCTGTTTTGGACTCGGCCAAAATCGCTTAGGCGGTTACAGCGCCAATAAAGAAGAAGAAGAAGAAGAAGCCGTTAGATCTGAACCAATATCTTTTTCCATAAAAAGTATGTCGATAAACAAAAATATTGTTAATCCGTTAATATTTTAGCCTGCTCAGTACCGCAAAATTCCATAAAAATATTTTGAGAATAAATTTAAAAATTGTAACTTTTAAGTGCCGTATCCTCAAGTTACTTTTTAAATTTATCTGCCCTTTAAATACATTTTTTCAGAACAAAATTTATGTTTAAAGGGCAGATAAATTTTAAAAGCTACTTGAGAAAACGGCCCTAAATCTAATAAATTAAAAAAAAAGTATCTTATAAATTTAATAAATAAATACAAGTTAGTATTAGATATGAAAAAAACGTGACAACCCTCATTGAAAATATCTCCAGATTAAAGTTCTTAAAAATACCTTTCATTTGATATTCATATTAAGTTTTTTGAGTTGAATTTTGTAGAATAGAAAATAAGCGACAACCTTACACTAATATCGTAAGGGATAACACTTACTATATAAGCAAGCATCGATTAAGAGCTTTCTTCTAGTACCCGTGAATAGTAATATTGTATCATAATTCTCTAAGCAACAAATTAAATAAATATACGATGGAAAATAGGGGGCAGCCCTATTCGAAAATGTCTCTGAACTGGGAATTCTTAAAATACTTTTCATTTCAAATAACGTAGGTGGAAACCTTATTCCAACATTCTCGGAGATACCACCTATCTAGATAATCTTTAAATGCAAAACATTAATCGATTAAAAAATTAAATCAAAATCGTTAGAGCCATTTCCGAGAAGCCTATAGATATATAGCATGTATTTACATATGTTTATACAGGAGTTGCCCGTTTAAAGTAATTTCATTTAAGTAAATTAAAATTTGTATCAACTGATTTGCAATATCCGTGAAATATCCTCTTCTATCGTAATTTTGAACAATTACTTACATAAACACATATACCCATATGTACTAAATATACGCTTAATAGAAGTATGTATGTACATATGAAAATTTGCTACAGAAGCACCAACAACAAACACAACGCCATCATATCAGGGCGTAAAATAAACTTAAGAAAAGCAGTAGCAACAACAAAAATAACAAACATCAAGTGAGCCATTGCGCGCGCCATCAGACATTCGGCAATTCCACTTGTAAGCGAATATTGTGTGCCAACGATAAACACTTCAGAGCGGCCATTAAAATCTCGCCAGCAAAGAGTTTGAAATGAATGAGCGGCCAGTGAAGACAAACAGGGAAATCGGTGAGTACAAACGGCATAACGCCACCTCCATCTTTGCTGCTAACACAAATACCAACAACCATATAGCTTTGGAATTGCTGGCACAACTGAGTATGCGCCCTTCCTATCTCTTTGCTAACAGCTGTTGTACTAGCAACAAAAGCAAGGCAATAAGTGAGAGCGTAATAGAGTGTATGCTGGCTGGAGAATTTGAGCCAGAGAGCTACGGGTGGTCTAGTTTTGTCAGGCAGAAAATAAAATAAATAAATAATGGCGGTTGATGGAAGAAGAATAACCCAACCTCTACGTTCATTCTCACTTTGCCGTTTGCTTCATAAACGTAATGCTATCTCGCTCGGATGCAGCCAAAGACGTTATTAACTGTTAGATGAGTGATTTCGTACAGGCTGCAAAAGAAATAAGCCTCGTGAAGCGCACTGCTTTCACTCTAACAAATGGCAAATAAATATCAATTTTATTGGACTTTGCCTCAGCTTGGTAAAACTCTTTGAGTGCAATTGTGCAAACACATGCATACGTATACGTACACACATGCCACTTACATACTTCTTTACATAGCTACATGATTGACAACATTTTAGCATTCACTCAAAACGAATTTTTAACTTGAGTAAAAAATATTCGCCACGCAAATTCCGATACATTTCCAAAATTTGATAAAATTCGAATTGTCAGGTATTAAAATGATACGAGTATCTCCACCCCTTTCAGAAAAGTGCTCTATTAATTTTTAATTGAATAGTTATTAAAAATTATGGAAATATATTCTCGGTACACTATAGAACGAGTCTAGATTTTTGTGAAAAAGTAACAAATGTGAAGTCAAAGGGCCGATTTCTCCAACTCATCTTAACTTAGTTTAGCAATTTTTTGGACTTATTCATTTTTACCATCTAGGCTAAGCTAAGCCAAAAGTTAGCCTACCTTTTAATCAGCTTATTCTTGACTTCACTTACCCTCATGGATAACATGATCCGAAACTCTTTTTTCTCGTGAGAGCGCTGTCAAAAAGTTAATTTTTTTACAACATCTACGAAAAACACGTATGGATATTTATGAATAAATTTTATGTGATTTTTTTTTAATTAATACCACACTCGAAACCCAATAAATGTTAGTGCCTGCATTTTGTTCGCCTGATATAAGATTCTTAAATTACGAGTAACTGTTTTTACTTACAAACACTGCACTTTAGCTTGTTTTATAAAAGCATGTACAATAAATCCCCTGAATTCAAAGCGGTGCATTTTTAACTTAACCAGTGGTAGCTGTTCAGCGCCCCCTGAAATTTATATGCTGCCAAGTCGTAAAGCGAGTTTAGCGGCATTCTCATAATCGAAAGGAGAGTCGCGGATCATACTATCCATGTTACTTGATTAAGTCGCTGAGTTGGAGAAACTGAAAAAAGCTTATCACAAAACCGAAGCTAATTTAAGTTATAACTAGAGTATTGTTTCCTTAATATAATAGACTTTTTTTTGCGGCATTGTTACAAAACTTTATACAAGTTTTTAAAGCTATTGCGTTGCGATTGTCTTACAACCGCTCGTTTTTAATAAACACTGTAACTAATTTGTTGATGTACTAGTTGTTTTTAAATTCTATTAGGCCCTTGGTGAGTAATCTACTGACCAGTGCACTATGGTCCCAATGCCCGTTTTTGTGGCTAAAACAAATTGTTTACCTTTTCTTTGATGCCATATTTTAAATAATACTGTAAAACATGACTAACATTGTTTTTGTAAAAAGCCGCAACGTAGTAAACAACCAGCAAACAAAGTCTACTTATTTTTGTACTAAATATAAAAAATTCGATTGAGTGTGGGATATAAAGAGTAAATTTTAATTGCCGCTATTAAGATATTAGAACACATTCTTAAAAAAATTTGGTACGAAGGCTGAATCTGCGAGTAAATATTAAAAATGTATGATAATAAAATATTGCGATATTGTTTTGGTGATAAAATTTTATATTTTTTTATGTACCTACATAATAAATAATTAGGGGCCGCTGTGGGACCTGGGTTCAATCCCTGGTCCGAGTAACATCGAAAAAAAATTAAAGATAAACGGTTTTTTCTTAACAGCGGTCGCCCCTCGGCAGGAAAAGGCTAACCTCCGAGTGTATTTCTGCTATGAAAAAGCGTAAACCTGTTGGTCCCTCCCCTTTGTGTGACGACATCAAGGCGCACGCCACAAATTGGAGGAGAAGCTCGACCAAACACTAATATATTGTGTAAGCACCAATCTATTACACTAGTTTACACGAAAAATTAACCTTTGTAAAAAAGTATTTTCTAGGCCCACTTTGGGTCGCTGAATGTGAAAACAAACCCCAATTTTTTTTTTCAAAGAAGCGTTTTCGAGATTTTTTGGAAAAAGGTTTTTTTTGGTACCTATCGCAGTTATTTGTCAATATCTTTTCAAAATATCATCTAATCGACGCGGGCAACCTACCGTTCGAAAGGTATATGACTTGTATAGATTTAAATAAAAATTATTACTGTTACTAGCGACCAAAATCGAAAAAAGTGTAATTTTTAATAATTTTTGAAAAGTACACATTCTTAGATGCTTATTTTTAATTACAAAAATTTTGTTTAAATTTTCTTTTTCAGATTTGGGTAAAAGATAAATCATTGCAGTAAATGTTGAGTCTAAGATCATCCAAATCGGACAATGAATGTAGATGTAATGGAGCAGTGAATAAAAATTCTAACTTTATATTTTTCACAAAATAACTCTTTTGGTCGGAAATTAAAATTTTTTTATTTTTTTTTTGAATTTTTTTATTTTTTTTTTATTTTTTTTTTCTTTCTCCTGGATACGAATTCGAGAATACTCTACCCAACACAAACTAAAAAATTCAATGGGAAAAGCTTATTTTCGAACAAAAGTGTGATTTTGTGAAAAATATAAAGTTAGAACTTTTACTCAGTGCTCCTCAACACCTACATTTCTTATCCGATTTGGATGGTCTTAGACTCAAAATTTACTGCAATTATTTATCTTTTACTCAAATTTGAAAAAAAAAATTTAAAAAAAAATTTTGTAATTAAAACTTAGCATCTAAAAATGTTTAATTTTCAAAAATGAATGAAAATTCGACTTTTTTCGAATTTGGTCGCTAGTAACAGTAATAATTTTTTTTAAATCTGCAACAGTTATATATTTTTGCAAAGGGCGTATCAGTACCTTTCGAACGGTAGGTTGTTCGCGTCGATTAGATGATTTTTTCAAAGGATATTGACAAATCACTGCGAAAGGTACCAAAAAACACGTTTTTCGAAAAAATCTCGAAAACGCTTCTTTGAAAAAAAGAATGGATTTTGTTTTCGTGTTCAGCGACCCAAAATTAGCTTAGAAAACATTTTTTTTCTTAGGTTAACGAAATTACGTCAAAATTTGTCGACTAGTGTTATTATTATTATTAATAAATTATTAGATTTTTCTTGAGTCTTAACTTTACATAAGCCTATGAAATTTTAGCAAGGTTTGGCAAAAGTACAGTTATTCAAGGATGAAAGTATTATATCTTGTGAGCTTACGTCACCATATTTTGTGTGGCGATTTTTTGCGTTTTCTAAGAAAATGGCTTTTTTTGTAGGTATTCAGGATACTGTCATAAGTGAATTATACAAAAGGCTACTTGTTTAGACGTAATTAGTTCTGGCCAGAAAGACACGCATTGGCCCCATAGTGCAGTGTACGAAAATAAACTATATTGTACGTTACTATTTCGTTACGTTTACTACTTCAACAGTTCGGTATAAAACAGAACAAAACGGCTGAGTTCACTTTAAAAGTTTCAAGGTAAACTGTTTGATTTGCATATTTGAAATTACATTAAAAGTGCGATCTGAACTGATGGAAGCATTTTCGAATATTGGAGTGGACATATTGCTAATAATTCACTACATACATCATCATCTGTACAAAACTGTACAAAACAATAAATTATATGATAGTCGATGAGCAAATTGGTATTGTTTTGTACGGCTTATTTTCTTCCTGACTTTTGCACAACTTTTAATTTCGAAAGAAATTGTGATGAGGCCTTTTTTAGGTGACGATATTTATTTA
The DNA here is from genome assembly GCA_029783565.1 of Rhagoletis cerasi. NCBI lineage: Eukaryota > Metazoa > Arthropoda > Insecta > Diptera > Tephritidae > Rhagoletis > Rhagoletis cerasi. Next base: position 5,968 of record JAPVRG010262285.1, read on the forward strand.
TATACATGTATGTATAAGGAGTTCCATAAAAAATGGAATCATTTCACTTTAACAGTTTAAAAGTTTGGAAAAAGAAACCTTGCCCAAAATCAACTAAAGCACCAATTATAAGGCTAATTACGATGGTTTTTTTCATATGTACATTTAAACGAGAATAGTATGTTCGAAGTCACTGCTCAAGGAGCTTCTGAATGTACATTTGGCAACGATATGTATTTATGCATAGATACCTATTTTCAGTACAGTCAAATGTATTTCAATCCAAAATCTAAAATAGATTATCAAATAAGTCTTATTAATAAATTTCCGCCTAATTAACTTTTGATAAATGAGTAATTTACATATTTAGTCTCGTTACTTCTGAATTTCATAGCAACATGTCGCAGCAGTAATTTGTACTCATTCCACCGCAATGAATTTACACTCAAGTGCCAAAATTACTCAAATGAGCGTTCTTAACATTATCATTTACTTCTGAGACTGAGTATCAACGTGCAAGTCACTCATCGGTACGAAACCTCCCTGGGCCAGCAGTGAACGCGCATGAAGATGAATTGCCTATCTATGGCTTGTTGAGTTTATAAACACTACTTTGTAAGCGCGCGTATGCGCGTACCTCGGCGAATTTATTTACGACGCCATATTTGTTGTCAATGCGCTCACACACACCACACCATACAATTCATTTAACGACCTGTGTTGCCGTGTTGATACAATTGTATAATTTTTGATACTTTTGTTTTTAAATTTTCTGATTTGATACTTTTTTGTTCACAAATACCAAATTTTGATACTTTTTGCTGATAGAAATGGATTTGTGAAAACTATGAATAATATTACCAGTTTAAAGGAAAACTATTTTTTTTTCTTATAACTGAAAGTCTTGAAATTGTTTGTGTATGTATGTAGAAGTTTTATTTGGTAACTTTTGTAAGGGAAATACAACCCTTTATTTCTTTCTCTAAGCGTTTTAAGTAAGTGCAAAACAGCTCTGCACTTATACATACTTTTGGATGATATTTAAAAATTGTGTGGCTGTATAAAAAGATATTTTTTAATGGGCTCCAAAAGATTTAGAGTTTATCTCACATATGAGTCGATACATATCAAACGTGCCTAAGTCCACCATTAGACAATTTTGGGAAATTGTGATTCTTTCATCTCTTACAGACTATTTGAAGAAGCTTTACAAAAACTGTAAAAAGGTTTAAAAAATTGATCTTTCAAGCATTTTGAGAAGAAAAAAAGCATGGAAAGTTAAGCCATATTTAAAATAAAGCAGTCTTTACGTTGAGCCTAAGCACGTTTGAAAAATATTATATGGACTAAGTTTTGAAGCAAAATTTCGCAAAATTTCTTATGGTGGACTTAGTCAGATTTGATATGTATCGACTCATACATCGCAATCCGCAGTAGCAGAGCATTATACAATTGGCTGGAATGGGCTTAAGCAGTTCTGATTTACACTTACGATAGGATTAGTCACCTTTGAATAAATCGTTAACACTAAATACCTTTTATTTTAATCTTATCGACGTTAATTAGTCACATTCCTTTAGTTTAAACTTTTCCGTCTGTGGACTTAGGAAGTTTTGATATGTACCGACTCATATGTACATATGTATATGTATTCTACACATAAGGATTTGCAAGTAGAATTTGTTTAATAATAGGATGTGAGAGTATGAATTATGATAAGAGTGTGTGTTTATATACAAATAAGCATAATCAAACTAAGACAAAGTCAAACCATATCGTCTTTGTTTCAATATAAACATATATGATTTGTCGCCACACGATATTTTGTTTACTTCAAACTGTTTTTTGGGCGATTTTTTCGTTTGATAATGACTTTGTTCTGCACTTCACAGGTGGGTTTTCCTAATTGGGAAACCCCCAACAAAACTCAAAAATTGTCGGACGGGATTCGAACATTGGCCTCCTTGAAAGATCACAAATAGTAGCAAGCTCATCTGCGTACTCAGCTACAGCCAGAAAATGTAAATTTGTTTTCAAATGTTCAGTTTTAAATAAATCTCTAGCAATCGTTCAAACAAATTAATATTTTTGTTTGTTTAAAAAGTACTTTTTTTACGTGTTACTTTTTTCTTAGTTCATTCTCCTTTTTCGTTAAAACAAATTATATATAAATAGCTTATTATGCAATAACTATGTATTTAAAGGTAGCATTTTATTTATTATTCGTTTTTCAAATAAATATTTAAAAATTATTAGTAGTATTTGCTTTTGATACTTTTTTGCTTGGCAATTGATACACTTTTTCGAGCTCGCGGCAACACTGTTGACGGCCACACTCAGGCAATATTCGCCGCATTCACGATTTCTTACAAGCAAATTCATACCGTGTTACTGCCGGTGGAAAGGCCAGAGTGGCGAATTCGCTGGCAAATGCAATAACTCATTTCGTTCGTCCAGGCGCAACTGAGACAACAGCGACGGCGGCGAAGATCAAGCGATTTTTATACGAAAATTAAAATGTAAACTTTTTAAGTAATAATATTTGTTATAAAAGGTGTAAATACCTTTTATAAATCAATTTGCAATCATACACACAGGCATACACATGCATGTATGTACGTTAATATAAAACGAGTTTCGCAGTCAGTATGTATGTATGTATATACATATGTACATGGTGAATCAGTGCTGTGAAAACTTGTCGAGTGTATTGTTAGGGAAACGAGGAATTTACCGTCGCCACATCTTCATTGTGTACATTAAAATAAAAAATCGTATTCATCTTTGCTCATTTTTGCAAAATTATGTTTTCTCTGTTAATAATTTGTGCCCATTAGAGAAATACTTATTGTGTACATACTTATATTAATATCAACAAATCACACACTCGCTACACATTGAAGCAGAAACTTGGCCAAGCACTTAACAAAAACTTGCACCGCAAATATTTTTGTATTCAAATATATAAAACTTTTTGATCGTGATAACAATACTGAAAGTGAAATGCTGTACGAAATTTTTCATTGATTTTTCAGCGGCCAGTTAGTTTTTTTACTTTGTTTTATTATTTTATAAAAATATGTAACTGTATGCGCATGCTCCGCTTGTTTCCCCTCTGCTTTTCCGATGCCGATATACCCTAGGGTAAGATTTTCAATTGCCAAACAGCCTGCAAGTTTTCTATTTAGAGTCACAGGGTTACCCTACTTCCAAACTGAAACACTTGAAAATTTGATTATCCCAACAAATGAGAACCTTTAATTTAAGATTTGGAAATTGATTACTTAAAAAAAATCTGCGAGCTAAAGGAGGTTATCGTTGAATGAGCATTTGATAATAATAAATATACATATGTATGTAATAAAGATTAACAACTGTATCTAACTGTAACTTGAGAAAAGCTTTACCATAGTTTTTGTTAATTTGTAACTTTTTAAATTTGCTATCCTAATGAAGAATCAAATATCTTTTATCTTAACATATTTTCGCTTTTTGGCAACCACCATAGTCACAGTTACGAACCGAATGCTTTATTGCCGCAGGACATAGAAATTTATTACGTTCGCTTCTCAGCGAAACGGAGCAAAACCCCTGTTCGTCGCTCACTTTCTTATTTGAGGCAATAAATTCGATTGGAAAATGCACAGGCTACCCGAGCAGAGCGCGTAGAGAAAATCGTGCAAACACACATTCAACAAACTCTCAGCTGCTGTTTTTCCGCTGGGCCTTGGGGACTCGAACAGAGAAGGGAAGTTTGTATACAACTACATATGCATGTATATACTACATATAAGCAAGATAAATTGATATGCAGTCGAGTCCATAAGAAGTTTTTATAACTTATTTGCGAAATAAAAGGATTAATTGTACACCTAGTCTGGTGAGAGGTGAACTACTAGCATCCAATACTTTAACATACATTTGTACATGTTAATGGCAAAAATGATGAAAAAATATACCTTAAAGCCCTTAGCGCACTCACGCTCGAGCTAGTTTTTTAAATGAGAGATTCATTGATGAGCAAGCGAAATTTGTGAGCGAGATAAAATAGCGGAATGCCAAATGCCTTCCCTTGATTTGTGTTCTACTCAGCACAGTTCAGCCTACTTCCAAATGCCACCACCTTCCAAAAAGCGAAGGAAATGGTAAAACATCCATATCGAATGTACGTATAAATTGTCTCCAGACTAGGCATGTATTGTGTTTCACGCACTGGTGTATGTGGGTCATTCCACTGGGAATACAAAACAAAAGCGAACGCCAAGACATCGGCATTCAGCAGCAGAGGCATTCATGCTTTATGACCTCAAAAATCTGCAGAGAATATCCTCACTGGCTCTTGCATTTGAATCCGGTCGTACGTTTTGGAAGCATTTCGCTCGGCTTTTGGCTCAAATTTTTTGTCTGCCTATTTTCTTTATCAATGGGGCAATGTCACCCGAAGCTTCCTTCCTGTCTTTGTTTCTACCTATGGCAAAAAAAATGTGGATACGAAGAAGTTACGTAATTTCACTTGGAATGCGTCCTTTTGAGGAATATGTTCAGCAGAAGGGCAGAGTGGCATGCGGACAGGAGTGATTGAACAAATAAATTATTTCAGTTAAATCATTGGGAATGCGTGTAAACATGAAATAAAGCTCCGTTTTGAATTTCAATTAAGTTAAAAATTTCGTAGTTACTCTGTAGGTAAACGCGCTGCATACAAATTATGTACATAAAGTACAAAGCAAATCGATTAAATAAGTAAATACATACTTATAATCGGTTAAGTATTACTTCGCGTCAATTTAAAACCGTTAACACTTAATAAAAGCAATTTGTAGGAATATTTTAGCTGCCATTGACATGCCACCAATATACATAAAATTTACGGTCCCGGACATTGACTGCTTAAGTCAGTTTTGAAGAAATTGCGCCCAACAAGCTAAGGTATTCGTTATAAATCGTGTAGCTTACAATTATGTTAAAAAAATTTATCAGGAATAGGCATGTTTTTGTCACTTAAGTCGAAATCGGTTGTACAACTTCGATTACAATAAACGTCAAAATTTACTTTGTAATACGCCCTCCTAAGTAAAAATATCTAAGTTTTCTTAGCAAACAAAGAAGATTTAAGGACGAAAAAATTCTTTGGTAACTCTGTTTTTTTTTGTTGGTATCCCTTATCAAAGTTAATTTTTAAAGTTTCTATTCCTTTTTTTAAAGGAGCCCCAAGTGTATTAAGCAGTTTTCTGAAATAATAATTTTCGACATATGCGGTTGTCGGTTTTATGCAAAAAAGTATTGGTTGCCGTTTGATAGTAGGAAAATTAAGTCCATGAAAAGTTCTTTCAAAATTAATAAGTTTTTTAATGATTAAAAACAAAGGACCAAAAAATGTTCCAAAATATTTCGTATGTGACGACGTACTTTATTAACAAATTAGTTTGAGTGCATGTTTTTGTTTTTAACTCAGTGCTACTGTAAAATCCCGCAAGCACCTCATAAACCCTTAAACTCGGATAGGTGATTTTTTTGCTCAACAACACAAATACTTGAATAGAATTTTAATAATTTTTTAGTTTTTTCGTTTTGCATTTGAAGTCAAATGTACGCGAATCCAACCTCCTAAAACAGCTACGGTATAGGTTTAACCCATTAACGACCATGTAAACAATACATCCTTTTAAGGTATCAAACAGCGTAATAATTAATTCATAGCATTGCATAACAAGTATAATCTTTTGTTAAATTATTTTGTTTATAAACTACATGTGTACATACATATGTACATAAACATGTACATTTATAATTTATAGTCTGCTCTTTCGTCTATAAATATTTCATAACTTTCATGGAAATATTAATTTTAATAACTCAGTATAAGTTTCTTAGTGGAGTAGTGGGAAATAAATTCATTATTTCATGCTTCCAAAAAATTTCTTGGGTTTCTAAAAATGCAAGGGTCTAGCTGCATGCATTATAGGGTTAAGTGTATGCTTGAAGCATGAAAGCTACCAAATCCTCGCGCACTCACGCCAATTCTATGTCAAATTTCGTTGGCTATGACAGCTTATTCAGCTGTTGCTTCGGTTGACATTGACACCATACGCCATGCATGTCCAATTGTCTGGCTGTGCGAGTTTCAATGAACAGTTCCCCACATCGCCTTCGCTTGGTATGGTTAACGCACCGCTATTGCACCTAATAATCCTCTTCCTCGGTTAAAGCATACATACACAAACGGACGGATTTCTGTTCACATTTATGTGTCGCTGCTGCTTTGCTTTTCGTACTTAAAAAAGTAACTTCCACGAACATTTTGGATTCTTACTTAAGTTCTCTTCCATTGCAATTATTTTTTTTAAGTTTTCAATTTTTGTTTTGCTGTGGCACCTGGAGCTTGCGGATAGCGGCTTGAAAGCAGAAACCTTTTTAAATTGTTGGAAAATAATAATGAAGTCATCGATTCGAGGATCGGCTATGTGTGATTTGCATAAATAACATGAAGTATCATAACGAAAACAAGAGGAGTCTTTAAATGTCAACGAGCGTGTGCAAGTGTGCTAAACTAGACATTAAACACAAAAATGGTTATGAGGAATGTTGTAAAATATAAAACATCGTTACTTAAAGGCTAAAAATTTATTCAGTGGTTGCTAAAAACCAAGTTTTATATAGCAGAAAATTTTTATTATTAAATGTATAACGGCCCTTCATCATAGAATGCATGTCAATGTCATATTTATAAGAAATTATTAAGAGATATTAAAAGCTAAGGTTGCACTTTTGTCTTAAAGTTTCCGCTATCAGCCAGCAGATGGCGTCATATTTCCCAATTCATTCTATAGATCTAATTTAAACACGTACAATGAAATCGTTAATCCTTTTTTTACCTGAAGGATGAGAGAAACAAAATGAGGATACTTTATTTTATTTTTACCATTCCCAAATTTTCTCTCTACACTGGCTTAGATTTCAGAATGAATGTGTGCGTTAACACATGTATGTACATATGCATCCCAGTAGAAATTTTATGCATACGACATCGCTGTTGGTGGCATGAACTTGCGGCTGTATATATGAACCTTCATTTCCATTTAACACGCGTGGTTTCTCAGAGCGTATGCGTACTCTAACCATACACTTGTACTACTGCTGTATGCATATGGCTGTATTAATGCATCAAACATGCAAAAGCACTAGTATAGGGCATGCATACAAAATATTTCTTGCTCACTACCGTTGGGTTTTTATTACTCTTCTTAACTTACTTTTCAGGTATAAATTATATTATATCACTTAAAACGATCGTCTACTAAGAAATTTGCACAATAATGAAAATATTATCGCGCAACACGCCCGTTTACTAAATTTTTTGCACAATACAAACGTTCTGTGATGTTGTATGGTAGTCAAATTTATCGGGAAATGTACTTAAACAACAACAACGTACGTTCGCTTGCAGCTCGTCAGAATTCGACTTAATTTTTGGAAATTCATGACCCTTCATGAATATTTCATACTTTCTTACTCATACAGCATGCATACTGCAAGGATGCATACAAAAAATTTCTACTGGGATGTTGATGCGTGTGTGTTTGTATATTTATATGCATATGTATGCATGTATGTACATTTGTCGAACCCAGCGGAGCGTTATAATAAATTACCGCTACGACTTTGAGGCTTTAAATGCATGTGCTTATCAAATATTTTCATATAGCCGCACATATATGTGTATACGTAGGTATTTATGTTCATATGTATGCCTGGCTACGCATGTATACGTTGTTCATTCCCTGGAAATCACTACGCCTTGCGCCCAGCTGCGGCTCCAATCTTGTCAAAGCACTGGAAATACTTTTCGAGGGTGTACCACAGCCAATGTATCTATACAATTGATAATGACAACTGACAGTATTTATATATACTCGACAGGAAAAACAAGAAGCCAATGGGCGCACCGAGAGGCATCATTTTATTGCCTGTAGGTGCGACGCAACTGGGGGAGATGTTACAAAAATCTTAGGAAAACAGCCAAGTGCCATTAGACGCTCCTTAAAATAACCAACAGAAGATATAAAGGTATACATGTATAACAAAATAAAAGCACTTCAACAACATCGGAAATATTTTCCTATGTAAAGTTATTTCATACACGTAGAGAATTTTCTTAAACCAAAGCAGAAACAAGAAAATCGAGACTTAGAATATGTATTCTTATTTAAAAAAAAAATCTTAGAAAATAGTTGCCTTTTATTTATTCTGTGCCGTTTTCTCAAGTAACTTTTCAAATTTATCTGCACTTCAAACACATTTTTTCAGAACAAAATTTCTGTGGGCAGATAAATTTTAAAAGCTACTTGAGAAAACGGCCTTTAGTTTATTATACACTGAAATAAATAAGAAAGCGTTTGTTTAATTCAAGTAAATTTTTCTAGTTTAAAGATTAATAAACAAGAAAACATTTAGGTTCTTCAAGAAATTTTTTCTTGATAATTATTAAATAATTTAAGAAACCTTACTTCATCCCCGTGAAAGGAATAAGTGTAATTTTGCTTGCGGCGTTCCAACAGTCGCAATGGCCAACGAGCAAAGCTCTGGCGTGCCATTCGAGAGATCCGAGATCGGTTATTTGTTTCATTTGTTTTGTTTTTTATTTATGTTTTTATTGTAATTTTTAAATTGTATTTTTTTTTAAGAAAAAAATATTTCTTTTAATTAATTTTACAACTTTTAATTTATATTTAAATTGAAATAATTACCTTACTTTTTTTTAACAACTTCCAAGCGGACTCGAACATGAGATCTCAGAACCAGAAGCGATCTTCACGCGACGCCACAGCCGATATTTGTGAGGAAAGCCAATTAACTGCGTTTGACAACTCAAAGGCGGATGTCGCTTTATATAGGTACACACAAATATTATATTGCCAAATGTATAAGTTGTATAAGTTTCTTAGAGAATAAAATAATAAGTATCTGACTTCAATTAAGAAAATATTTTCTAATTTTTTCAAACGTTTTTTCAATGGGTTTTGTTTTTGTTTATAAACAGGAAACCCGTTTTCTTATTTCCATTGAAGGGCTTTTCTCAAATTCAGTGAAAACTAAACTAAATTTGAATAATTCGCGAATTATTTACTATTCGGCAATCAAGAAAACATTTATCCAACTTTAATTTAAAAACTTCTATCCGTATATTGTTTTGAATATTTGCGTTACATGTTCTTCCATTTGAGCAATTGCATATTTCAAAGTATAAGCGAGAAATGGAAACAAACGTTATAGTTAAGAAAAGTTCAAAGCAGCACAAGAGTAAAATATTGTGCGAAATGGACTTTGTAAAGCACTTAATTGACTAAACTTTAAGCGTTCCCAATTGCATGGAATTTTTTAACGCATTTTTACGGTGTACATATATTTATTGAGCCTGCAGTTACAAATGTGGGTGTGCTTCTTCACACATATGCAAGTTTATTCATTTAAAAATCCATACATACAATACGTTCACCCAAAGAACTTACACATACACATATACATACATACATATGTATGTAGGTACCCTGTTGGGAATTTCATAGACGACTATTAAAATAGCTAACTTTTGGTCCACTTATTGTAGCTAACTTTTAACTGGTTTCAAAGTCATGCATGGATCCGCCGAAAAACTATGTGCAAATATTTTTTTCGCAAAGAAAAAAGAAAAAAACAATTGAATCGGTCATTACAAAAACCACATAAGTCACATTTCTTTCCAACGTACTCTTTTTGCTGCAAACGCTTCCCTAAATGTACATAGATGCGTATCCTGGGTAATATCATGTATGTCAGTACATTCCTTTCAATTGAAATAATACCATGTTAAGATATTCTTTGCTTAAACAACACAAATCAGTGACTTAAGTGGTTTTGAATGCACTACTAGATGACGGTATTAGCTATATTCCGAGTTTGACGTTTTAAAATTGCATTGTCTTCATTGGTTTTGATGTCAATATGTATTTAAGTCTTGAATTTAAAAACCAATGTCATTTGTAGAACACTGAAGACGTTTTGGATTTTAAAAAGTGGTGTCCAAATATTTACAAAAACATGTTCTTCGACTCAATCGTACGGAAAAGTGTCCAAAAAGAACAAAAGCACTCATTCGCGCCTTCAACATATACGAGTTTTCATTATGATTCATATAAAACAGGTACTATCATAGCCGTGAAATTTATTGATTGATTCATTCATACTAATAAATTGACAGTAAAAAAATATTTTTAATACAAGCTTTCTAAATATGAACCAAATCGGGCCATAAACACGGGTTTCACAAATATCTCGACTCCTATGCCATCTATCAGCAAATTTTTTTGTGGAGTTATTCCTTTTCATATAAGTAATATATATTCTAAATATGAACCAAATAGGACCATAAATACAGATTTTCCAAATGTCTCGACTCCTGTGTAGGTGAAACAAATTGGGAAAAATTGTAGAGTTATTCGTTTTCATGCAAGTAATATACATTCCAAATTTGAACCACATAGGACCAAAAATACTGATTTTTCAAATATTTCGACACTTGCACCACCTAGCGGATTGATTCATCTTTAATATGGCAATGCCATTGGGTTATGAGCTAAGTTTGAAGTTTTAAGTCTCTAGCTCATCTACAAGTTGGTGAAATACTGATTGCAATATTCCAGGACATAAATGTATACAAGTGAAGTTAAATAAGAGCTTGTAAGAAACTCACAAGTTCTGTGTCACATCCATCAACAAAAGCTTATGATTTAGTAGTGCCAATTAATAGTAAAAAATTATCTAAACCAAGTTCAAGATAGCATTTTGCCATTTTATCAGAACATATTTAGGTGAGTAACCGCAAATAATGATGATAATCCAGATGATAATGGTGGAGAATGCGATTTCGTACCTTAAAAATATTAAAACATGAAAAATGTAAGCATGCGAACCGTTAATAAGTAAATGTTTAATAGTAATGCCAATAAAAATATGACTAATATAATTATTTTGTTCAAATTTATTTGCCACTGTTTCTTGCTAAAACAACATAAGTCAAAACCGTTTAATGTTTTTTTTCATTGTTAATATTAATAAACTGCAAACTTTTGAAACTCAGGTACTACATTCAGTTAAAAAATGCTAGAAAACCTGTTTATTTGTGAAGTAAAGTTTTTTTTTTGATTCCTGAAAAATTATAATTATGTGAGTTATGAGGTTTTTGAAATGACCGACTCAATTATACTATTTTCATTATGTACCTTTGTGTTTCTTTATTGAAAACGAAAACACGTGTGATTGAGTAAAATAAAGCGATAGCTAATAATAATGTGGAAATTTCTGGTTATAATCATGTGTTTTGACTCTGCTCTTGAGGACAAGACAGTTGATAGATATGTACATATGTGACCTGGACTATAGAAAGGTACCGATGATTGGAAAAATCAATTTTTTTTTTATCGAAATTTGTAGAAAATAGAACGTATTTTTCAATGGAACAAACCGCAGACTCCTAAATTTGAAACTTTTGCTGGAAATCATCTTTAAAGTTCAACATGAATTATAAAAATCTCGAAAAAAATTACACACATAATTAGGTATTTAGGGCAAATCACTTGAATAAGGTACAAAAATATTTATTGTAAAAGCTCCACTGTATAGTGGAAGTCTAAATGGACTCAATTTATAAATAAACAGTTAGTAGTTAGTCAATTAAAACTCCTAGTTGAACAATAGTGAACTTATAGTGCATGTATAGTTATGTGAGTTCCCTACAGGGTATGTATTTGGTGCGATTATCTACAAAATTATTTTATTATTATGTATGTGTAAAGACTTGTCATTCTGACTAGCACATGTATGTAGGTATGTGCATATGTATGTACGTACATATACCGTGCTTCTGAATTTAGGTGAATAAATACCCTAGATTTTGTTACGAACAATGCTTATAGAGGGAACGAAATAAAATACCAAAACAGGCGAAATGAAGAAAAAATAAAACATGAAAAAAAACAATAAGTAAACATTCCCATACGCGATTCCTTTGGAATTACCCAGCAAGCGAAAATTTAGTTAACGCCATTTAAAAAATTAATTTTAATGAGTGCTGATTAAACAAATTTTATCTAGTGGTGTAATTTTATGATAGGTTTGGATGGATTAAATATGTGAATAACAAAAAGGGAACAACTACCCAAATTTGTGGAATTGTATAAATTACTAATTATTTTCATTAAAAAAATTACTGCAAAACAAATCTTTTTATTCCAATATGTATACTTGAATGGTATTTTAAAATACATAATTGTAATTAAAAATAATTAAAATTATTTTCCTCCTTCTTCAATTTTGTGGAGAAAGAGCTTTTGAAAGGGCTTTTCTAAAGCCGCGCACACATTTTTTCCATCAGAGCATCAAACGCCCAAACACAAATATCCTTAAATGCGAATGAGGATGTTATATTATGTGCGAAAAAGGGATAACATGAATTATTATGTAACTCAGTAAGGAATGCACGGACGCACATACATTAAGGCAATAACATTCAAGTATCACATTGCGAGCACAGTTCTTTCGGAATAACGGAAAACTTACTCGAACTCGCACACGCACGTCATTAACAGTTCGGAAACGCGTGGATGAAGCAAAAACGAACAAAAGCAGAGTTTTAACATCCACAGCAGGTTGATTTTCACACCGTTGCTTGCCATTTTGATAGTAAGTTGATTGCATGTGTGGGTGCGTTAATGTGCGCATAGAACGACGAATGTTCACCAAAGTTTGGAAGTTTGCTCGTTTGGAAGTGTGTGTGTTTGTGAAAAGTAGCACAATTTTTCTCGTTACAAGCGAATCTGCGCAGGAGAAGTGGCTGTGAATGCAATAATGCTAAATGGATTGCTTCTGCTAGCGCTTAGCGAGGGTGGGCACGGCCTGAACGCCAAGTGGGGAATGGGACGCAACGACAATAAGGAGGAAAAGAGTATGGCAAGTACATACTTAGTTTGTGTGTTCAAGAGATCTTAATGGGCAAAACCCCAGCTTTCCTCTGCCTCTTCAGTGCTCTAGAGAATGTTTGTGTTAAGCCGCATGAAGAAGTAAAAATAAATCAAATAAATCAAATAAAAATATACGAATTTATATGCTGAATTTGCGAACCGCTATGTAAATCATCCAGCCAAGGCAGGGTGGAACGCATTGCATGGAACGATGCTTGCAGCCAGGACCTGCGATGTGGGCCAGTGGGTAACTGTGCAAAGGCGTTTGCTCTGGGATGTGGCATATAGAAAAATCAATAAACTCTTGGTTGTTATTGTCATTACTTTAATGGTTATGATGAGAAGTCGAATGATATGAAATTGGGCGCGGACTGGAATAGATCATTTGCCTGCGATAACTATGTTTGAAATCATTACTTGTTTTAAAACTTAATTTTTACAATCGCATCTACATATATGTATGTATGTAAACAACTATATAAGTTGTAATGAAAAATATATAAGATATGAAATACATACAGTATAACAGTCATAATTTCCCTGGTAGTGCGACAAATTTTGAGCGTTATTGTCAACTCGATTTAATGAAACATGAACTGTTTTTAAGGAAATTAAATCATCTAATGCAAAAATATCAACTCGGATATATAGGGGGCGTGGCGACTGACATATTCAGCCGGGCTCCCATTTTCAATTACTTTTGCGTTTTGCGTTTTCGTAAAAATCGTACGTTTTTATTTTTGGGTGCTCCTGAATTCGCAACTTTTTGTTATCGATAAGTTCCATTCTTCGCTATGTTTCTAGTATTACTAACAGATTATTTGGCAAAGTAAATCGATTTATCGACTGAATCAAATCGCAAACAGTTGTTGTTTCGGCAATTTTTCTGCAGAAGAATTTGAGGTGTTGTCCGTAAATATTTAATTAAAAAATAAATTAAACCTAACTTTTATATTTAAGTACGGGAAATGTATCTTAAGAATTTCTTTTAATAAATAAAAACTGTCCAAGCTTTTATAAATCGGTTATTTAAGCGTGCGACGTCATTTACTTTTCATTTTACCAAGTCTAAAGTTTCCGATTTGAGAGCGCGCAATTATGCGGTTTGCAAAGTAAAACGCAAAATTTTTGCGATTTCGGAAATAGGAGCCCGGCTGATAGACTAGAATTTGAAAACCACTTTAATCTCTAAAGCCAATTATGATGGGGTATTGAAACTTGGCACAGATGCATACATTGTAAATACCGTACTTACGGCGGAAACTGGTACCGCTTATGCTAGCGTCCTGAAATTTTATACGGCTGAATATATTACCAATATCGTACTTATGAATAAAAGTGGTAGATATGTTGTCAAAAAGGTGAGAGAAAATGCATCTTAATACAAATAGGCAAGGAACCATTTTCTCCATTTTCTTACGTGTGCTGATCATATAAACTCCATTGTTGGAAAGGTGTATTATACTTTCAAGAACTTAAGAATGTCTGCCTCTTTGACACCAATTGATATCAGGCAAAAACTCGCAATACAGCTTATACTTCCGACAATATGCTATCCTGAATTAGTTTATAGCAAGCTAGATTCTCAATCAGCGCATAAAGTTGAGGTAGCTTTCAACCATATTACGCGCTATGTATTTTGGGTAGCAAAATTTGAGCATATCTCTGCCTGGAGGGCAAGCCTGTGGGCTGTGGAATATCTGATTACTTTAGCTAATTGTGTATTCTTATTTCGTCTTATGATGGATAAGACTCCCTGCTACCTACATGAAAAATTAATATTTCCAAAATCAACACGTGTAAATGACCTAATTGTCCCTTGCTATAACTATTTCAGATCTGCAAGGATATTTTTTGTCAACGCTATTCGTATACGGAACGCTATTACAGTCTCTATCCGTAGTACTCTGAATAAAAGCAACTTTAAGACTATCTTGTATTCAGATTTTCGCTAGTTTGTCTTAAGTTAAATACCTGTTACACCGAGATATTCTCTCTACGTATGTACATATTTAGCCAAAGTAATGTCACAAAGTTTTATTTTTATTCCAAATTTTTACAACTTAATACCTGTGCTAATTTTATTTACCTTACTCTAGTCCTGATTATATTCCTTATAACCTTTATTGTCTCATATATAAATTACTGTTGTCCTACAAAAGATTTCTTAGTCTTACTGTACTAATGCATTGATTAATAAATGAAATGAAATGAAATGGAATGAAATGAAATCTACAAAACTGAATTTTCTGACCTAAAATGACAGATTGCGATCACTAAATAATTTTTCTAAAATCTATAAAAATAGGAAACATTATTTCTCATAAAACGGGAAAAATATTGGTTAGGGTCTTGAAATTTCATTTTTTTTTTCGATGGGCACCCTAATGTATATGTATGTACATTTATATTTGCGTATGTGTTTGTCAATTTAGAATAGTTAGATACTCGTTGCCAATTAGCTAATTTGCAGTATCTCAATAGAGCAATTAAAAGTCGTTGGTTGCGGTGCCCTAAAATGATGACCATAATACCATATACATACATACATATGTATATACATACATACATACATCATGTCACCGTCACCGTTACGTTACCGTGTGGTGTTACGGCACCATGCTTTAAATGCCTTTGGATGTTGGTCCCAAAACACAAGCAAGCAAACAGCCGTGTACCACTCAAGCCCAAACCTTACCTAATATCGTTATCTGAAAATTGCAGAGCTTGCTAGTGTGTGGTATGCGCCTCGATGCCACTTTTCCATTCAAGTTGTACTACAAAATTTTCGCAATCATTTACGACACAGGAAAATGGGTGGCAGAGGTGTTGTAAATATATATGAATGTGTATATCTGTGGTGCGGAAACGAAGCTTCTCCGCGTTATACGAGGATGAGCGTGTGCTGTTTGTCCGTCCACTGTAGGTGCCAGCCTAAACTAGAGTAATTTGTTAATTGCTTTTGCAGAGTGTGGCAAGTTAAACAATAATTGCAAGCGTTTCTGTTGTGAAAGTTGGTCTACTTAGGAGAAGTCGATGCGTTGGGGATTTTAGTCGTAGCAAAACAATATAGTAAAATAAAGTAACATTTAGAGCCTACTTGATCGCCTATTACTACCTGCGTTTGTTGCCACTGGAAAACTTTTTATAAACAAGCGTTTGAGGACACAACCTTTTAAGTTAACCAGTAATATTAACTTTATTGTTGTCTTTGAGGCGCACATTTCATTTCTATATGAATGAATTTGTATTCCTTCAACTACATACCTACTATAAGCATCAAAGAGACTTAATTTGCTTATGCTCATATGTTTTCTACGAGAGGTGCTAACGCTTTGAGTGTCAAGGCTGGTTTTCACTATGTCATATTTTGACAACAAAATTTGTTGACATATTTTTACATATGTACCTTAATCTCCTTTATCCATACCTTTACCGATGATATTATGGGCCAAAAACGGACAGATAGCCGATTTAGCAGCACATGTACAAGACTGAAGACCTATTCTGATCTAATTCAATCGTTAGACCGTTTTTAAGTCCCTTAGACAATGTGTTTTCACTTATTTGACACAAATGCCATTGAGTTTGACATAGTGAAAACAAGCCTATATGGAAGTTTATCAACAAGTAAACCATTGTGGTTATTTTATTTTAAATTTTTTGTTTAATTAGAATGGGAATTTTGATCCGGCGTTTGCGAATGATTTGCGCAAAACCAATTGCTAGAAGTATACGCCTAAGTAACAATTATGCGCACCAAATGGATTTTACTGTCACTTTATCTAAATTTAAATTAAATTTATTTACTGTATTAAATTAGAAATAGTCTGTAAGGATAACCTGTAGACTAAATAGATAAATAAAAAAATAAATAAATAAACAAAAGATTGCCTATACTACACTACCGTTCTTTGGTTGGTGATTGTGCGACCACCCATTGTGATTGAGCTGAGCGGCATTCATATTTCTAGGATATATTCAGCACGTTGGTTCCAAATATAGGCCCCTATTATGAGTTGCATTCGATCTTCGACTGTGGTCGAAAGTGCTGATCGAACGAATTTTGAGTTGGTATTATGACGCCCATTCGATGAAGAAAAGCGCTATTGTGAATTTCGCTCGTTTAGGTTGTTCACAATAGTATATTTTTGACAGCTGAAACGCTTTGTTTACAAATTGAGCAAATTAAAATAAAAGAAAGCTGGTTTATTACAACGTAACTGGTAACTAAACTAAATAGTGTGCAATTATTGAAATTTCTGAAAGTTAAAATTGAGTTAAAACAAAGCGAGTTGATAAAAACTTGTTGAAAATGAGATACTTTCGCACTTTTGTGCCGCCTGAACCTATGAGCAAATCCCTTTCGCGAATTGAAGATTTTCTTCCATAATTTAAACCAGCCTTTCGAGTGGCTTTTTAGTAGTCACGACCTTAAACCTGCATGAAACTAATAAAAATTGTTTAAAATTAGTGTTTAGGCTCCAAAAAGTGAAAAACAAACGCAAAATACTTACATTTTTAACAATTTTCTCACACTTCGCTAAAGCATCGAAAGCAAAATTCTGTTCGACAGAAAATTC
>JAPVRG010262336.1:0-10645 GCA_029783565.1 Rhagoletis cerasi
CCTACTTAAGCGGATTAGTGCCACACCTAGCCTGCCTGTCTACCACAAATTTTGTGGTGGTTGATAAGCGTATGGCTCTGCTCACAATCAGAGAATTTGTAAGCCAAGTGCACCACTCCCCCACATGCAAGCACTAAAACTTTAATTTGTGATTTTGACAAGCCCATTAGCGTCAACGCATTTAGAAATGAAATACAAATTGTATGCGCATTAACAAAAAGTAAAAGTTGACACGTGACTTTTCAACGCTACTGGGATATTTTTGTGGTGCAACGCTAATACCTGAAATTCTTAATAAATCCTCAAGTAATGGTTATTGATGGCGTGGAAATTTTTTAAAAGCTGACAAGAAAGTTCCGTTGAATAGCGCGATGTACAGTGTAGTTGATGGCTAAAGTTTTTCTCAGAAATTTATGTCTCTTTCTGCAGAGATATTTTAATGCAATTGGACTGTATGACGATTTAGCGGTCATAAACACTTTGCTTTCGAAATATATCACGATGATCCGCTTTTGGTTGTCAGTCCATCCGGTAAGACCAGGGAAAAGAGCAGCAACGCAGTGCAAATTTAAGCAGTAAATGGTTTGGGTACAATCCTATTCAGCAAAAGTAGAAAAAGGAGAAAGGAGTCCATATTTCTGACCCTTTTATGAGGACAATTTACGTGAAATATTTATTAAAGACAGAATGCAACATTATCTTTACTCCAGGCACGTAGCGACACACCTGCTGCTATGTATTCAAAAATAAACTATTATCATATTTACCAACCCAAGCCAAGCTTAAGGTCAAACGAAGGATTTAGAAATTGGATGCAATACAAAGTCAGATTATACAAGGTGGCATAAAAATAAAGATCCTTTTTAAACTTTTGCAAATGACATTCAACGCCAGGTAATTTCTGATGTTTTCAAAGTAAATATATATTGATTTGATTGACCCATATCCATGCCAAATCGACCAATGTTTGGAATGGACCATTTTTTATTAGTGTGAATTTTTTGGTCAGAACTTTTCTTTTATCATATAACAAAGTCCTGCCAAAGGAAAAAAATTAATTTTTTTATTTTCGGAAATTATGGAAAATTCTAAATTTCACAATTTCCGGGATTTTGCAAGTTTACTTTTTGAATATATTAAACACTATTATGATTATAAAAATCGTACTGATCTGGTTTTAAAGGTGATATATAGGGCTATATAAAAAATATATTTAAAGGAATTTCTATAAATAAAAAGAATTACAGAATTTTGAAATTTAAAAATCGTAAAAGCAGAAATTTATATTTAAAAATTTTTTGCGACATTTTTTATACAATACCTCTAACTGACCTTAAAAGACCCTGCAATTTTCAAGAAGGTGTTTTATTTTAAGGATATGAATTCGAAAATCCATGTCTTAAAAAAAAACGAGAACACGTTCCTAGAAATTTCAGGATCTTTTAAGATAAGGTACTCTATAAAAAAAAATTTTGGCAAACATTTTTATACGTTTTCAAAAATCATAACTTTTTTGTTTTTAGAGTTTTTTTTTTTAAATATTTTTTTTTATAGATATAGCCCCAAATATTTATCACCTTTAAAACGATATTTGAGATGGATTGACCCATAATTAGAATTTGTATTAAGAATCTATCGAACGCTATACTCCTCAAGGTCGCGGAATGATAGTGTCCACATTTTTACGGAAAGTTCGTCTAATATTCTCATACAGTGTGATTTTCGTCGCTATTTTCCTGGTCGTCCAACGCCCACTGCAAGAACGTTCCGTTGGTTAGCCGCACGACTTGCAGAGACTGGATCAACAAGATATTCATTGCCCACATTTATTTGACAAATGGTCGGCTACTCGCTATTCTTGACGCTTAATTGGCCTATTACCTTTACCGGAAAGCATCTTCATATCGAACCAAAAATAAAACTGTATAGAGTATTGGCTGATAAAGATGAGCGATTAACAGAAGCCTTCAGATAAAAGTAACACATCATTTAGGCACCAGAGGTAATAATTGACAAAAAAATGTTTTGCAGTATCACCGACGGCATGCTCGTGCCAACCCGAGTTTTAATAACGAATGTCTTAAGTTTTGTTGAAAGCTCATCATGAGTGTCGATTTCACTGTACGATAATTTTGAACTTTTTAAAAAAATCCCACAGTTTCCTTATTTTTCTTGGATCACGTCGAATTTTTTTTTTATCGGGTTTTAAAATTTTGAGGTTATATGTTATATATAATTAAAAAAAAAAGCTTTTAAAATATGTAAACATAGTAGATCTTAGGCTTGTTGGAAAGGTATTAAAGAGAACTTTCTTCCACATATGAAAAAAAAATTACCACCAGATGGAGTTTTACAATTTATGTTAGAATTACAAGAAATCCTAAACTTGTCCAAATATATGTACAAAAAAATAAAGAACTTTTTAATACTTTTCTAATAATCCTAAGGTCGGATTTTACAAGCGTTTTTATATATTACATATAACCTCAAAACTTCAAAGCTCGATAGAAAATAACCAAGAACCAAGAAAAATTAAGACATCCTCGTAATCACGAGGCCAAAACGCACCAGCTATACTTTTCAAACCGCTGCGATCTTCATTCATTAAGAGCGATTATAGCCACT
Organism: Rhagoletis cerasi; assembly: GCA_029783565.1. Taxonomy (NCBI): domain Eukaryota; kingdom Metazoa; phylum Arthropoda; class Insecta; order Diptera; family Tephritidae; genus Rhagoletis; species Rhagoletis cerasi. The sequence continues at coordinate 2,626 of JAPVRG010262336.1, forward strand.
CAAACTGGGACGTCCGTCAAGAAATTCAGAACTTATCGCCAGAAGTGTTGCCAAAACACTTTTTAGTGAATTTAAAGTTTACAGAATTTCCTGTAGTATACTGTGGTCATTTATTACCTTCGTGAGTGTACTTGTATAAGGTATGAGAATAAATAATATGTATGGACATCTGTAGAAAAGTGAAAATTGCTTCACTTCAAAACATGGCTTTTTAAACCCCAAAATTCATATAAGGACATTTGTGTTTGCATTGCAAAACTACCAAGAAGGCTATGGACTTATTACCATTTTTTTTTCAAAAAATTAGAATTCTAATTGCGAAAATCTGGCTCTTTTGCATGATGGTAAATTCTTTTTGAATGCTGCAAGGCCAGTCGCAGTGAATTTAAAACTTGATTTGTGGACAAGATTGGTGGACTTTTTTCAAACTCTGAGGTACAGTAATTTAATGGCATCCGCCAAACCACGCCCAGACGTTAGTATCTATACGTGGTAATAAATTTCAATAGGATTTGGCTGCACCTAATCACAATTCTTTTTTCAGTAGATTGAAGTTAACAAAATCTAATTTAGTTAATGTTATTTAAGGAATAAAACGACTTCAAATATAATTTTTGTCTTAGTAGACCTATAGTAAAATTTAGCAATATTTTTTTTTTGTAGAAAAGTTTAACCCGTTGACTCTTACTAGAACGTGTCTGTTTGACTCAGTTTTGAGCTACCATATTTTCAATATTAAAATGTTAAAAAAATGCTAAGCAGGAAATTTTACTAGGGGCCACAGAAAACGAAAATCTTTTGCGGACAAAGGACGAAGGGTAAAAACATAATGCTTGATGAAAAGTAATGGAAATTTTCATCAAATAGTTAAAGGAAAAATTGTCTCAAAAGTGTGACTTGATTACCACGCATTGAATACTAACGTTTCGGCATAGTTTGGTCCAAATGAGGTTTTAGATAGATCTAATTTTTGAGCACATATGTTGACGAGTGCATAACAAAAGATATCTACCACTAAACACTTATTAGAAAAGGGGTGCGGCGTTTTGAGTTTTCGATCTGCAAAAAAATAAAATAAAACTCAAAAATTAATTTTAATTTCTGACGCTCAAGAAGTGAGTTTTACTTTCGATGAAAAAAAATATAACTAAAAAAATAATCACAATATTTGATGAAAAGAAATAAAACTCATAAAATAATCATTTCAGAGCGAAAAATAACACTCTAAAAATGAGTTTTATTTTTGATAAAAAAAAATTTAATTCGGCACAATTTTTATTTCTGAGCAATACAATAAAACACAAAATTCATTATGATTGATCGCAAATTTGAAAATTTCGAAATATTGATTAGACATAATTTTTTTTTAAATAACTCATATTGATTACGGTCCCTGGGTTATTGTGCCAAGTAAGAAGAAGAATAATATTGTTCATCCATAGCTGCCCCAGACTCTGCCACACCCCTTGAGGAGGCATTGTGCGATAAATGGGTTTCGTTTAAATTTTGTGGGCGAAGCCGAAGATTTAATGGCTGCCGGCAGATCGATTGGCTCAGGGTGATAATTGCAATCATAACACCGTACGACATTTTGGGGCTTTTTTTGAGGAATTGATGAAACCAAATTTTTCTGAAAATCAGGCGTTTGTATAGAAAAATAATTTCTCGGTTTTCCCAGGTTGGCGACCTTGTGTTTTTTTTTCAATTTGAAGTTGGTGGTCGCAGAGGAGCATATAATATAATTAAAATTGATATAAATGCAAATATTTTTACCATCAAAAGGCCTTTCTAGGGTGTTTCGAGTACGAGGAATCTGAATTTGCAATTTATTTTCACCAAAAACAGGCGCTACGGTGCGCTTTGGTGCAAAAAACATGAATAATTGTTTTAGAAAGTTTGTCTATAAACATTGCTTAGACACATTGTTTAGACACATTGTCTGTACTTTTCCTTCACATTTCTTCCATGCCTTTTGTACCAAAGCGCACCCTAGCGACCGTTTTTGGTAAAAATAAATTACAGGCGAAAGAATCTTCGTGGTCGAAAACCACCGGAAAGACCTTTTGATGATAAAAATATTTGCATTTAAATTAATTTACCACCAAATTCTAATTAAACAAAAAAAAACGCTTAAAATCGCCAAACTGGGAAAACTGAGAAATAACTTTTTTATATACCACCCAGACTTTCAGGAAAATTTGGTTTTATTGATTCCCCAGCCGAACAGTGTAAACATATTCAATCAGAAACACTTCACCCATCAAATTTTGTTTTGCTCTTTCTCTGTTGCAATTTTTGCTGTTTTTACTATGCAAATGCACACTGTGCAGTCAAAAGCACGACTCTTCTTATGGAACTGTACCTGCAAGTAAGTTGGGTGGCAGAAGCTATTTATATTTAACCACATAGGTAAGTACATACATATATTATGCACCACTTTTCGTGACAAACTATACTTATTGCTGTTTGCCGTAAAATACCAGTATATTTGGGAGGATTCAGTTAAACTACTTCCTTTGTCGAAAAGTATGACCAACACCCTTTTGCTGGCCGAAACTAATTAGAACACATACACATAGATGCATATATAAGCACAAAGATACGCTACATTTGCACTGACTACACAAATCTTACACATTCCTCAAATAACGCCCACCGAAGTCATATAATTTCCTTTATTACATGCAATTTGGGCGGTATTTTGAAGGGTTGTTAAATTTTGCTGCATTGCCATATGTGGTAAGTCGTACAATTGTAGTGAAGCGTAGCTCAGGCACTCACGTATGCATGTTTTACCTGTACATATGCATCTATTCATACACACTACATACACGTATGCATGAATATATTTTCAGAATTCGAGTAGAAGCCACCTCCTTTTTTCAGTATGATCTTAAGGATTTACGCTGGGATGAAAAGTTAATGGAAGTTAGCATAATTCTTGTACGCAAGAGTATAATTCTAGAATACTCATAAAGGCATTTGCATACCTATGTATGTATGTACGAGTCTGTATAAGAGGAATTTAATATTAATAGTCTGCACGAAATAAGCTCTCAAATGGCAAAGGCAGTCCCACGTATGCTTATATGCTTTTGTTCCATTACTTTAGAGCTAATAATGAGAATGCGCACACGTCTCACACCTGTGACAATACTATATATACTCGTATGTATGTGCATAGCTTTGTACATGTTTATAACCGTAAAAATATGGTTTCTGTCTTAAGTAGTTGAAGCGTTGAGAAATCTTAAATCTTTGCAAACTCCACTCCGCCCAAGTTGAAAAGTTTATTGCTTGCCTTCTTAAATATTTATAATCGTGTTGCCGTGTTGCATGTTTTAACCGCTTTTATTTCAACTACAGCTGATAAACGTAACTTTACTTTTCTTCTGTTGCTTTCATTCGAAACTGCTTCAAGTTTGGCGTTTTGAAGCTGTTTGATGGTAAATGCTGTCAAAGCGAAAAGAGTATTTTACAGGCTTTGTACGTGGAAAATATGAACTAAAGTTGCTACTCAGAACAAATTTTGGTAAGGCAGTAGTTCGTTCCACTTTGACTAGTTAGTGCCAATTTGGCTCGTTAGTTAGCTTTGTGTGCTTTAAGAGGTAGGTATTTACTAGTTGTATATAGGGCCGAGTTATCGGCGTAGGCAATTGCGTTGCCCTTGTAAGCGCATAAGTAGGGTGTTGGGCGTTAGTTAACAAGGGTGTTTGGAGAATACTCCTCCTTGGGGTGTGTACCTTGTTGCATATCTGGTTATACATATGTACATATATGCCTCACCCATCACCGCACAAATTATTCTCTGGTTGAGGGGAAGACGGAAAAAGCCAGTGGATTCAGCTCAACATGGAGCAGTGAGTTTGTGATGTCACTGTGGAGACATTGTTAAAGGCTCCAACGATTCTAGAAAAATAGATACCTAATGATAGTTCCTTGGAGGCCAAGTAACAATTTTGTGCAATGCGGTTCTCACAGACCTTCCCTTAGAATAGACATGCTGACAACCAGATAACTGTGTCTTACTTTTTTTGCCGAACAAATATATCCAGTATCCTTTCAGTTCAATAGAACTATTATACGGAAGTTCAACAAAAGCGCCCACGAACACGAAGCAAAAGCAGAAGGACCACCAGTCCTAAAATGCCTATACAGCCAACCCCTGGTCTTATGACCCGCCTTCTGCAACCTCACAGTAAAATTGCAGCCTGCAGCCTAGACCCGGTAACTCATATTGCGAAAAAAGCTCAGTGCCCACTTTAGTCTGAATGGCGTCATGAGTTCTCTAGCAAGGCTTCCGAAGGATGGGACAGCGTTAGGTGGACCATCTGGATCCTCGACGACAGGGAAGTGGGCCTGTTGTATTTCGAGAGACTTTACCGCATTGAGATTCTTTACCTTTTTAGCCTTGATCAGTCGCTGAAGCTCTCGATTCCTCTGCAGAAATTCCGCAATGAGTTTTTTTCCAACACGTATGGCTTCTCTTATAGATCGTTAGAAGATCCGTATAATTCCCCTAGCACTCGTTGGAGCCCGCACATTTGGGTGGTCTAAAAGCTTTCCCTGTTTCCTAAGAGTGCCGGTTAGTGGATTTACCAAGGGGGCTTTTCCCATTCTTTAGCATCCCATCCCTTCTTCCTTATCCCTTCTATGTTTTAGACAGGCTATCGTTCATCCCTTCCAGGTAATTTTTGTCTTCAACCGACCAGGTTGAACTCAGTCTGTTAGGTTAGGATGGGTTACGCTAGATGCCACCGTCCAAGAGCACGGAGGCACACGTAGGCTGAAAAAGCAAGCTGTGATGCTACTGGCGGAAGCCATTTGTTTCTTTCCCTGTCTTAAAAATTTAACCACCGAGTGCGTTTTATATAGCATAAAAAATTGAGAATGTTCGCTGAGTTCAGGTCGGCTAAGCAATCTAAATAGTACTTGTTGAAGAATTGGTAGCGCGTCTTTTCCAGGGCGGGACAGTTGCAGGGATAGTGTCCGATGCTCTCCACCTCTTCCTCGTCTCTGCAGCTGCGACAAAAATCGTTTGATGGGTATCCCAACCTCTTATAATGCGTGTTTATAAGTCATTATTCGATTATTACCCCGAGTGAGAGCTATGGATCGATTTACATCAACTTTTAAATTCGCCAGTAATGACAGGTTCCACAGCCCACCCTGGTATATACCTTACTAATAGCCTGTGTTTGCAGAAGGTTAGAGTTATGCTGGCGTCTTCAACAGAACTAACTTCGGATGTTTGCGTCCCTTCCCTTGCCAGTTCGTCGACTATGCAGTTGTCAGGAGTCTACTGGTGCCCGACAACAATCAAAGAGCCTTCTACATTCTATGGCTACTTTGGACTTGTTCTATTAGAACTCAGCCTGTCCTCAACCAATTCTTGAAAATGTTCGCAGCTTGTGAGCTTGGGCTCCTTAGGAACCTCGCTGATGTGTTGTGGGCAACGAAAAAGACTGCTGAAGGAATATCTTATGCAGCAATCGTTTTGTTTTGTAAAAAAAAAAGTTCGCTGCGCTTCAGAACTTTTATACTTTGAAATGTTTATATAACTAAGAAAAACGTAAAAATTACTTACATACATATTTCGGGCTTTCTCTTAAAAATATTTAGAATTTTTTTAAAGCACTTTCGCAGAATGAGTGAAGTCGTGTTGTATTTAAGAATTTTCTTGTAACACCATTTGCAGTACTATCGTTTATCTGCCTGAAAGGTAGTATAAACGTATTTGTCGAAAAAAAAAACTGATATCACCCTCACAATAGTCAGCAAAGCGTAGCATTATTAGCAGTCGACATACAATTGGCAAACCTCTTACCACACAAGTATGTTACTTGCGCATTTCTGACGTTTCATACAATGCTTATCAGTTAGTGAACTGTTAGCAAGCAGCAAAAAGCAAGTGCCCTGTCTATTTGCTACTTAGAAGGGGGTGGCATTTCATCCACCCTTCTAAGTATTACCCAACATTGCTATCGCAACGTCTTCTTAGAAATTTTCGTCACACCAACGGGAAAGGCAAATAGCCAAATAACAAATTGTTAAATAGCGGAAACAAGCGTGTGATAACAACCAAATAATTTCAATTTAACCACCCTTCTAGTATTTCGATACAGCGCGCCAACAAAAACTGTGGCATTTACTTTAATGCCTTGCTGCGGTTGGCTTTGTGTTTATCGGCATTATTACAACCACTTTTAAACGATGTTTAGCCGCTTGCGTCATCCCCTAGCGTAGAGTTACTATTTATGTTTGTTTCTTATTTTCGTTTCATGCCGTTTTGTGCTGGTTTTATTTGTTTTGTATGCAACTTCGTAATGTAGTGTGATTTAGCGTTGAGATTCGATTGTGTGTACATAATGGGTAGAATACTTTAATACTTTTAGACATCTCCATCATAATAACGTGCACTTTTTTTGGCATATGGCGACATAATCTGATCTGATGCGTAGGAAAATACATACCTATGTACGAACTGGTAAAACTTATTTAACGTACGAAGATTTTGAAACCAAAGGAAGAACACTTTAAGCAAAACCAAGTTTAATTTTTTGTACGTGCAAAACACATCGCTCTGAATTTATATATCATTTGACATAAATTGAATCACAGTACATTTTTTTGGAGGGTTTCCAACCGTTTAAAAAGTTAAACGAAAGAGGTTTAGTAAAGCCTTATTTCGAAAATATTTTTGAAGTTTAGAAGTCAAATTCAATTTAGTTAATTAGGTAAATAAAATATTGAAATATGGGTGCCAAACGAACTAATTGTAAGCTTTGTTCCGAAAATATTTTTAAGTAGGGTTGCCACCTGTTAAGAAATCAATTTAAATTTACTTATTAAATTAACTGAAATATTACAATATTGAGCTTAAAAAAGCTTCATTTCTAAAATATGTATTTTTGAAGAGAGTTGCTACCTGCCAAAAGCAAAAGGTTTCAAAAAGCTTTATTCCGAAAATATTTTTGAAGAGAAGTTTAAGAAGACTTTACTTCGAAAATATTTTAAAACAGGGTTGCCCCACGTTTAAAAGTCAAATTCAATTTAATGAGATATTACAATATGGATGTCAAACGAAAGATGTTCAAGAACGCTTTATTTAAAAAAATAATTATAAGGAGTGTTGCCGCCTGTTTAAAAATCGTGCTCAGTTTAATTAATACGTTGAATAAAATACAAATTATAATATGGGTGCTAAACGAAAAAGGCTTAAGAAAGCTTTATTTCGAAAGTAGCTTTGAAGGGGTTGAATCCTGTTTAGAATTTTAAAATCAATTTAAGAGAATATTTGCAATTGGAATGTTTTTTGCTTTTGCGGCCAACAAATGGCATATACAAACAAACTTATTCAGTTGATGTGCACTTATTGCAAAAGTGTTTCGCGGCTATAAGCATCTTGATTATTTGCAGCCGCCACTTTTCATCATTGGGAAAGACTATCGGCCTGAGAAAATATTAAGTTGATTTCTTCCATTTAAATATGCAAGTACAACTGTACATGATCTTTATTATACAGTATAATTACACTGTCCAACAAATGAAGACTTTTTGAATGGAACAGAATAGCGACCCCATAATTCTGAAAGGGTATGGTGAGTAGATCATTTTTGTAGAACAAACTTATGCATTATACTATATGAAAAAAATGTTGTAAGTTAATGTCTGAGAGAATTCTTATGGTCAGAGTTGTATTGTGGAATTGTATGAGGATTATATTTGTGGAAGATCTTAACCCTCTAACTGGTTTCTTTATGGGTCAATTTGACCCTTTTTTGGAGAAAATCAAAAAATATCCTTTAGAAAAGGACATTTAAGGATTAAAATATTCTACGAAAATGTTTGGCGGAAAATTTCAGTGGGGGTCACCAAAGACACCATTGTTGTAAATAAAGCTCTTTACGATTGATAAAAAAATTATAATTTTGTTTTAATAGTGGTTTATTATAGTATGTACATATTTATTTTTTTGCTTCAGCAGTAGTAGGACAATGGATTAAAGATTAAACTTAAT
>JAPVRG010262361.1:2652-20347 GCA_029783565.1 Rhagoletis cerasi
CGTTCGGAGTCGGCATAAAACTGTAGGTCCCTCCCCTTTGTGTGACAACATCAAGGCGCACGCCACAAATCGGAGGAGAAGCTCGGCCAAACACTAACATATGTGTAAGCGCCAAATTATTATTATTATTATTATATTTAAATAAAATATTTTCTTATGCAACATATCAGTACGGATATTAAACGAAACGTACTTGAAAGAGCTATACACCTTATTTTAAGTTAGAGTTGCCACCAATCTAAAAAACTAGCGAGAATTAAATAAATCACCTTATGATATTTATGATTTTAAATTAAAATGTTTTATAATTTAAAGGTTGTTCGTTACTGTCTGTTAGAGAAATTTTTGGAACATATTTTATATACAAAAATTAATTGATGTGCGTTAGTAGCGTTAAACCTAGAAAACGGCTTCACTGATTTGATTTTTTTTTTATTTGCTCGTTATAATACCGGAATGGTTTAGGAAGAAAAAATAAAGTTGCCACCTATTTGAAATTTTGAATTTATTTAAATTGATAACATCACAAGAAAGAAGTTTAAGAAAGATTACTGCCGAAAACCACCACTTTTAAAAATTAAATTCAATTAAATTGATGAAATAAAAGAAATATTACAATGTGAGTATCAAACTAAAAAGGTTTAAGAAATCTTGGTTTGGAAAATATTTTTTAAGAGGGTTACGACCTGTTTGAAACATTTAATTCCATAAGACTCCTCTGACAACAATTTCGGCAACAAAGAAATCTCATCAAAAGTAGATTCAGAAACTCCGATCTAGAGGGTGGTGTTAGCGATTTTAGTTACTTGTGGAGATGAACAGTGGATAGGAGTTCCAGTCCTTAAAAATAGTACGAGTAGTACTCAGGCAAAAGCTGTATTATCAGCAGTTGAGCAGTGGTGAGCAGCTGAAAAAATCAAGCAATGTGTGTTGATACCACGGCAGTAAATACTAGTCGCCATAAGGGAAAAAAATTCTTTATGCAGCATGTCGTCACCATATTTCGGAAGTTATTTTAAAGAAAATTTTCAATTGCAAAATTGGCACATCCACTGCACCTCAACCAGATATTTTTCGAAAATTCCAGAACGAGTGGTCTAAGCTAGACAAAAATAAATACAAAACATCTATAGAAGATAAAAATTTTAGAAATAAAATCAGTAATCCAGACCAAATTTCAAACTTTCTTTCTGAACTATTAAAAAATCGCCAGCCCAGGGATGGTTATAAAGAATTCATCAAACTTTGCCTGGTTTGTTTAGGCTACTTTCAGAGTACCTGGAGCTATTCATCAATATTCAAAATACATCTTTTCTGTGAACAATTTTCGTTAAATGATTTAGAAATAAAGGGTAAATAGAATATATGTTTATTTGCAATCAATACTTTATATATAAGCATGGTTTACTGCCCACAAACCCACCCTAACCCCCAAAAAAGACCTACAATTAGCAAAATCGTTTGTTCAATGCAGAATAGTTTGTAAAGAAATTGCAGACAAGGCATTGTCTAAAATAATTAACCATCTGTGGTATCTCAGTTCGGAGCAAATTTCTTTTTCATTTTTTCGATGATACTTTAAAAAAAAAAATGTCAAAACAAGAATGGTTAGAAAATTAAAGTTCAAAGTAAAAAACGATGATGTTAATTCTGAATACAGGGATATAAAAGCAAAATTTAATTTCCAAGAACTTGATAATTTATTGGACAGAAAAATGGATTTTTTTTCTTCTCGGACAATAAATTTTTAGTACTAATCCCGGCGTATGGTGTGAAAATCAACATTAATTAAAAACTAAAAAAATAATGAAAGCTCTAAACAGAGTTAATGACACAGCTGATAGAGGAGTAAAATTTATACAAAACTTCATCCTTGACAAAAGACAAAGAATAACGGCAGTTATGGGGCTTTTGCATGGGCATTCACATTTGAGGATATCCACTACGACCTGATCTGATAAATGCTAAGAGCTGTTAAAAATAACAGTTTTAACGAAAATATTATTATGATCAAAATTAATAAGAATAAAATTTCCTACCAAAAACTGCTCAAATCAGGTACCTGGAACGAAATGGTTTTGATTTTAAGGACGAAAAATTAGAATCTTTTTGTGAAAAATCGCTTTTTTCCTAACTTTATCCTCAATGGGGCACGTATTAACATTATCAGATTGGGCTGAAACTTTGTCAATCACATTTTGTAGCCTATTGGCACATTTTAGGGGGTGCCCCCCGATGGCAAATCCAATATTGATTTATTGTAACCACCCTAAGCTGCATACATACATATGTACGCTATGATTGATTGATCAGCAGAAGTGCGAATATGTTATTTAAGCAAATAACTAAGCAGCTTTGTGTATATATTTACATATTTATATGCCGCTTTATCGACCGCTGGGTTCGATCGCTGGTCCGAGTAACATCTAATATTTATTTATTTATTTGTACATATGTAGGTATGGACATATGTACATATCTATGTGCACAAAAAGCCCCTTCAGATTATGTGAAAATGTGTAGAGCAAACTCTTGGGGAGTAGAATGCTAACAAATGTGCGTATGGGCAAATCTTCAGACCGGGCCTTAGTGAAAATCCGGCAAAAACGGTCATGGTTCGCTTTTCAAAGAAAACGAAAGCTGTCCAGCTTTTAACTTACCTCTTTGAACGGCATCCAACTGACTCTCTCGTAAGAAGTTAGATATCTGGGCGTTATTCCTAACAGAAAACTAACTTGGCGTCGCAATATAGAAGAGCATTGCAAGAAAGCTATAACTGCCATGTATGCCAGTAAATCAGCGATAGGGAAAATATGGGGATTAAAGCCTCACATTGTGAACTGGATGTACACAGCGGTTGTGCGTCCCATTCTCTGCTACGGCATAACGATTTGATGGCCATTCGTAGAAAAATCTACAATAAGAATCAAATTAGAAAAGGTCCAAAGGGTGGCGTGCGTGATGATCACGGAAGCGCTACCATCGACGCCGACTAAAGCCCTAGAGACCTTGCTTCACGTTCTACCTGTGGACTTATATGGTAAACTACAGACAAGCTGTAATGCTATTAGATTAAATGCACTAATCAAATGGAGTGACACGAGGTTTGGACAATCTGGAATTTTGGAAGATCTTCCAGAAGACTTCAGGCGCCCGGACTACACAGTCCTGCCTGCTGGACTAAAGAATCACTTCCAGACAAAGATCCCCTCAAGGGAAGAATGGGAGGAGGATTCGGTCCTGATCTCGTATTCTGACTCTACAGCCATCTACACTGATGGCTCCAAGTTGGATCTGTAGGTAGAAAGTGGCGTATACTCGCAAGAACTCTCACTTAGCCTTAGTTTTCGTCTGACAGATCTATGTAGCGTGTTTCAGGTCGAACCAACAGCTATAAACGAAGCTGCATGATGGCTGATCGATTCTCTAGTTAGTCTTAAAGCTGCAACAATCTTTTCTGATAGCCGCATCTAAGATTGTTACGGAATGTAGACGTACTCTTAATGAACTGGCGAGATTTTACGTCACTAATGTTGTGTGATTGCCAGGCCATAAAGACATACCGGGAAACTGTACTGCAGATGAACTAGCAAGGGAAGGAACCTTGCTGTCTGCAATCAGTACAGCTCGTAATACGGGCATTCCGCTAACTTCTTGCAAGCTCTGGCTGGAGAATAATTTTGTCGAACTTTCTAATATAAGATGGTCTGCGGAGCCTACTTGCAGGATAGGGAACCATATCTGGCCTAAGCTGGACAAACGTAGATCTCGCCCTCTCCTCCACATGGAGCGACCACTGCTCTGACATGTTATTGGAGTTCTCACCGGGCATTGCCTGATGGGAACCCACGCCATTAGAATGGGTTTGCAGTCAAACGACTACTGTCGTAGCTGCGGTGATGAGGAGGAAATCGAAAGCGTGGCGCACTACCTATGCCACTGTTCTGCTCTGGCGAGAGCTTGTCGATGCTCGTTACCCCATTAATCTTCTGAATGTCTGGCTGAACTAGATTCAGCCAGTATCTATGACTTTGTGCGCTTCATCAAAGCTGCGGAGTGGTACCATTTCTAAGGTAAGAGGAGTGGCATATGGAGTCTCTAATATGGCATCACAACGGGCCCATGGTGGCCTAAGTGTGCCCTTTTCCTGAGGGGTGAGGGCAGCCGAGATAACCTAACCTAACCTAACCTAATACATTTATTAATTGATATAATTCTTCTGTACGTGTGTTAGTGACTGAACTCCTCCAATGAAAGCAGATTGAGATAAAAACAGAACAAACTTTATTATACCCGAGCTCACTTGTGCACAAGGGTACATTAAATTTGTTCACATAACGGTTTAACTGAGCATATTATCCAAAATGTTTGAAATAGGAAAAAACCACCCCTGCTTACCATGTAACGGTAGGTTTTGGAATAGTGAAATAACTATGTTTCATATGTGCGCCGGGTATTTAATGTTCGGTTTCCCCCGAACTTAGGCTTCCTTACTTGTATTGCAATGCATTACAGAAGAGCTGCTTACTCCATAAGCATTTGGAGCACATTTTTTTTTTGCCCTGACATATAAACACAATTCATATGAAAATGGCTGAGTTTCATACTGAAGCTTAGGCACTCCAATCAGATATAAAAATTTACACGATGAGTCAAAAAATAAAATTTTATCAGATCAAGTACTACATTTTACTGAAAGATTTAAAATTCTGTTTAGTTTTTCAGACAACATGTTAATATCTGAACTTTTTTAGTATTAAACTGATACTGGTACTTAAATGCGTGCATATTAAAACAAGCTTGTAAGATTAAAAAAAAAAATCTTGGTTTAAAAACTGAAACCTGTGATAGAAAAATATAAGGTTTATACCATATTCTGTAAATTGTGCGATGAATTTATAATAATTTATATTTCGGGTTATTTTTGCGTTTTTTTCTACAGTGCCATTAAAAATTTGAATTAGATGTATCATACTATGAAACGTAAACAAGTGAGAGGTACAAGAAAAAAATAATTATAGGATTCACAAGATGTTTAAAATGTTTTAAACTCTTAAATTCGTAAAATTTTACAAGAACTTAAGCATTTTTTTTCGTTGTGCATAGAATAAGGAATTTAAAAAATACAGCTATGAGCTCTGTGTTTTCGGTGTGTTCTAACGGCATAACATTTATAGTTTTAAAGGGCTGTTCACAGCTTATGTAATTTTTCAAGATGTCTTCTCCGACTTATATGTAGTTTTAAGAGACCTTGTAAAGATGGCTTGCGCCATCGGTATGAAAATTTGACTTCCACTAAAAATGTTATGTATAAAGAAATTTGCGTTTAGTGATTTGAGCTCGTAATTTTGTATTTTAATATAGTGAATGTCTCAACCCAATGATTGTTTGGTAGAATTTTTCGCGCTAAATGATTTGATCCTGTCGTAGAACGGGCTTTCTTGCTAGCTATACTAATTATCGTCATTGATATGGATGTTGTTAAATATGCTTTTCAAAAAAGAGTATAAAAACAAGCATTGCCTTTTACGGTTCCCTGGTATGGTGGTCAGCCTTATGGAACCAGTGTAATCATATAAAACTAAGTCGGGGGTAGCATGTATCGAGACTTCAGGGGTAATGAGAACTTACCCTAGAGGCGCCCTCAATGTTATTTACTAGACGTCGGATTATTATGGTAAATATTTTTAGTTTATTTTTTTAGCAAACAAATCCGATGTCTAGTTATTACAAACTTATTACCTATATACCCCCATGTAATGAACACCGCAACAGTGTCTGCTATAAGCCTCAGAGAACTCTGTATGCGGAAAGAAAGAACGATCGGGCATAGTAGTATGAAATTTCGCAATTTCAGTCCAATATAAGACCGGCTACCGGCGGAGAACTTTATAGCTCTGCCTGTATACACCGATGGCACCAAAATGCGCAGAGTTAGAGCAGGCGGTTTCTCTGAATCTCTGGGATTAATAAGATCAATCCATCTGCCTGATTTTTGAAGACTTTTTCAGCCAGTAGTGCCCGCTATAGCTGAAGGCATCAGTCTTTTAGAACGTAATGGTTTACGCCACCGTCAAGGCGAGCGAATCATCATTTGCTGAGACAGTGGGACGACCATTGCATTGTGGCTTTGGCGTATTTTACAACAAAGTTGAAATTGATTAAGGAATGTAGACCTCCATTAAATACAGTAAGTAGTCAGCTCGAATTAGATTTAGTTTGGGTAACTGGTCATCGCAACATTCCCGGAAATGAGGTTTCAGATGAGTTAGCCAGGGAGGGTTCCACTTTGGTCTCAAACACTATTTGTAGGGAAATTTTTCTGACTACTCTTCATAAATCGGATCAAAGGTGGCGCATGGCAACAGGTTGCTACATAGCGAAACTCATGTGGCCGTGTACCTAGACCTGACGTAGCGGTTCTGACTGGGCATCGCGTACAACGATTTCTGTAGAATCTGCAGAAACGAAAACGAACAGGAAACAATCGGCAACCTGCTTTGTAGAGGTTCAGCTTTGGTGAAGAGCAGGAATACCATTTTATACATATTTATGTACTTATGTATGTTCGAACGTTGGGGTGTGTATCAAATGCTTCCTACCAAGTAATTGATAAGTGTGGAATTGAAACTAGCGGAATTCACATATATTTGTGTGTCTTACTGACAAACTTGTCTGTTCAAGCATTACTTAGTTCCGTTGTGTTTTTTTTTTTGCTTCCATCATTTAATCGTGTTTAAGCAATTAGAATCAATCACCTAAATTGACAATAGTTATTTTCGCTTCGAAAGCTTTTGTAGAAAATATTTCCGTCACCTAATAGTTTTAATTGCTAACGTAACTTATACGTCTTTAGCTACGTTCAGAAGGCACAACAGCTCAGAAACGGTTGCGACTCGAACATCTGAGCGCATAGTTGTGGATTTCTGATCAGCATATTATTTTTCTGTTCACTTGGGACAACATGTTGTGTCAGCACTTTGACAATAAAGTTTGGCAGCTAATGTCGAAAGGCGCAATTCGAAAGTTTATATCGCGCCTCCCAATACAAATGTTGTTTGCTTCTTCATTAGCGTGACAACCTCCAGGCAGGAACAAAAAAATTAATTATAAAATCGGCTAATGTTTTAGTAAGCGAGCATTAAATAATCGCCTTTGTACTTTTTCGGAGCTTGTTCGCCCTTTCAAGTTTTGGCTAATTCCTCTTAATCATATAATGCCTATAAATTGAGGTCGCAGATCTAATTTCGAGCAGGCGCGGTGTTGAAGCCGATGAGACTGAGTTCATCGGGATGCGTCAGCAATTGCACGCTTCTGTAAAAGCTTATACTTCAGCGGATAACATCTGCAACTCTCATATTTTCCAGTGTTAGATTAAAGAAATCACACGAAAGGGAGTCGTCTTTCCTGAAGCCTCGGTTGGTATTGAACGGCTTAAAGAGGTCCTTTGCACATCCGACGGAGCTGGTGGTGTTGCTCTACATGATTTAACACTACCGCAAAGTTACGCAGGTATACCAAATAAAGCAACTTCTTTTCGTGCTGTCGAAATCGGCTTTGAAATCGACAAGTAGTCGGTGTATGGTGTGTATTCTCACGGGTCCTTTCCAAGATTTGGCGTATGGTAAATACCTCCTCTATGGTGGATTTACCAGTTCTAAAGCCACACTGATGAAGTCTAATAAATTCGTTTACGGTCGGCTTTTATCTGGTGGCGTAGTCGCCTTTCTTGTGGATTGGGCAGAGCACATTTAAATTCCAGTCGTCGGGCATGCGTTCATCTGACCATATACCTTATCAACTCCTCGCCGCCGTACTTGACTAGCTCAGCTGGCAGGCCGTCAGTTCCAACAGCTTTATTTTTTTTCACCCCCGTTATTGCTATTCGCACCGAGACATAGTCGGTTGGCAGTACATCGACTCCTTCGTCTTCGCCTGGGGGCTCTGTTTCACCGCCTCCGCTGTTTTCAGTGGTGTTACCATTCAGCATGGGGACGGAGTGTTCCCTCCTTAATTAATGCACACCCTAAACATCGGTCACTGGTGTTTGTTATTACAAGAATTCTCTGTTGGAACCCTCCGTAAGTTGCCTAACTTTCTGATAAAATTTTTGGGCGTTTTACCTGTCGGCTAGAAATTCAAGTTCTTCGCAATCGCGCATTTCGACCTCTCTCTATTCATTACCATTACATATATGAGAACGCGCACAGCCAAAGGAAACGACGAAGTGTTCGCGACGATAGATTTATTTTTATCGCCGTGGTCAGCGGCAATGGCACAAAGACCATGGTGACCATACTTTTAACGTTAACGAAATTACAATCGAAGAAGTGTACAAAAATGAGTGCCTTTGCGATTTATCATTGAATAAATAATAGAAAATCAAAAGTCATAATCAGCTAATTTCGTTGTCGCCGCAGTTGTGTTTTACTGAGCGAAATTTTTGGGCGAAAGTTGCTGACGTCGTTGCTTTACTGTGCGAAAATTAGCCGTGTTCGCCGGTATTGTGTTTCAACGGTTATGGAAAATACGTCTCGACTCCTTCTTCGCACTTTTATATCGGCCCCACATAGCTCGCGTTACGTCCGATCGCAGCGTGGCCTCGTAGGCGGCATCTTTTTTCTCTGCAGCTTCGTGACGTTCCTCATAGTACTAGTTGTTCTTTCGGGCTCACTGAAGTCCGACTACTTCATCGGCGGCAGTGCGTATATGTCAGTTTGCTGAAGAGTTCTCTCTGAGTTGAGGTGCTAGAGTCGAGTAACAAATGTGCTGGCCATTCTAAATTCAGACTGAATAACTCAGTGAGAGGGGAGACCAGTATATTTGCATGTATGTATTTATATATAAAAAAAAATGTTTATTGAAGCAAAAAATGATGGGTAGGCACAGTTGCCAATGGTAATCATCAATTACCACCTCTGCAGGGTTGAAAACCAAGCACAAGCAGAGTCCGCAAAAAACTCCGGAAGCATTGTCCGGAGGATGCATCAGACTAGGCCGAGCATACTTTAAACTGCCATAAAATGTTAACTTAAGAAAGTTGTATTACATGGCGGTTGAGAAGTGCATGTGCAAAAATTTCATAAATATAATGAAGGAAACTTTTGCACATGCAGCATTCCATAGCATGCGTTTAGGCGCCTGGCGTTAGCAATCACGCCTAAACACAGGCTTATTTATAAAAAAATAGTCTGAGTTCCAAGTTGAATCAATGCAAAAAATCAGGCTATTTTATTCCTAAACTATAACTGATGGAAGTGTCTTATATGCGCAGCCACGTTCAAATACAGAATTGGAACTTAATTGCGCAAATTGGGCATTTCCATCAACTATAGTTTAGAAATAAAGGAGGCTGATGCTTTGCATTGATGCAACTTGGAACTTAGCCATACTTTCCTCTGCTGTTGTGGGATGGCGTAGTACACAAGCAGCTCTTTCCTTGGTGCAAATGTATATCGCTTCTTTTCGTTGTTTTCTGCGACGCAAGCATAGCAGGTACTTCTTTCTTTCAATTACGGTGGCACAGACTTGCTCTGTTTTCGCTTATTTTACAACTTATTTAGATGTAATTTTGGCGGCAGGACATCTAAAAGGTACAGTCGTAGAAATCTACCGCAAAGAACGTTTTAAGTTATAGTCTTTTCACCTCGCCCCCTACCACTAAAACAAAGAAGTTAAAAGCCAAAAATAAACTATATCCAATCCCAATACTTCTCTCAAAGCTTGAAATAAAAAGCGTAAACCGTTTACTAGCTATTCGGAAAAATATAAAGAAATACGTAGAAAACTACGTCAATGAAAAGTTCTATAAACACAAGAGGCGCTCAAGTTTCAAAAGTACTAAAAAAATGTAAAAAAAAAAAGAATTTTAATAATTTTTAGCTGATTCTTAGCTAAGATTTTGGGGGGTTTGAACCCCAAACCCCACCCCTTGTGTGCGCTAATGTTCGTAACTTTGTCAACTGGTTTGAGGGAACTAGTACCAATATTTAATGAAGCATTTAGGTGAAGCAGGTTTTCCTTCGACCACTCAAAAATGGAGTGCAAACCCTTATTAAGCCCAAAGCTAAGCTCTTCGGCCAACCCTGTTCTATTGGAGAGATACAGTCGAACGCTGTCTGCATACGCACGTATGTGGACATTTGAGCATCCCGCAAATACATATATCGTTCATAAATATACTAAATAGTGGACCTTAATGGACCTTTGTGGCATGCGCCTGAAGAAATGAGTGCGAGTTCAGAGAGCTTATTACCAGACTTAATTTTTTTAAGTAATTTTTTAGCAAACTTACTGCGCTAACTAAACCAAACGCCGCAATGATAATACCAAAATGAAGCAGTTTATGATGGGCCTGCCTAAAACTATACAATAATTCTGAATAATGTATAGAATTTATAGTAACAGCCACCCTGTCAAGTTTAAATAGCGGCTAATCATCTGCACTTGATATGCGATAGCAACAAGAGTTTACGAATTATGCTTAGCTCAGTGGGTAGCGTTGCTTACTTTGCACATCGTTGGTGCGGTTTCGATCCCTGCTGAATTCTAGAAAAAGAAGTCTGATGAGGAGATGTGAGGACGCTTAGACTTTATTACTTTTTCCTTTTCTCCATAAAAAATCGTGGTACAAAGCTAAATAACATTGTTACAATAAACCCCAACTAGTTAGCTTATTTATTAGACAATAAGCTGTGATTAACCGAATTAAAGGTTTTGCAAAAGTCGTGTAGACATAGAATAGTAAGATGGTCTTGATCGAAAGGTTAACAAATATCATCCAACACTTTTACAATTGCCATTGAACAACTATGATGGTGCCTCAAACCAGTTTGATGTTGACTCAGCAGTTTGTTCGACTCAATAAAATCCATAACCGTTGAGCTATAAGCCTTTCGTACACTTTGGAAAGCCCAGGAAAAAATGCTTATAAGCATAAAGTGTCAAGGGGAAAGAAGCACCCGGTTGTTTTTAGCAATAGGTATAGCAATATTGTGTGGGTAAAACTACTTAATATTTATATATGGTAAAATAATTTTAGTGAATTTTATAGGGAGTTTATCTGCACCCACGGCATTCGATCTTATCGGCAGTAGGGTGACGTGCAATAATTTAAATGGAATTAACGTCAGTGCAATTAATACACATTGCGAAAGTTAAATAATATCAGAAGAATTCTAGAAATACTGTCATTGGCATTAATACACAATTATAAAGTGAATTAATGTCAGAAATGTTAGAAATCATGCAAACTTTACGGTGACGTGTAATAAGGTCAGCGGAAATAGCGTGCATGGACACTATTTCTTATGGTTCATATACAATATTCCCTTTTCGAAAGCGCAAATAAATCCATGGACGTTACTGCGCTCGTTCTAAAAAAAGTATTGACAAAATCCAGTTTTAACACACCTACATATGTACATAGTATACAGCTTTAAAAGTGCATAGCACCACTGCACCCGTTCCTCCCCTCTTGCAAAAAAATATTGCCTAAATCCGCTTTTTACATATTTCATAATTTTTTTTTTCTTTCTATGACATATGCATATTTTAAATAGTTACATATTTTATAGCGACACACAAATTAAATACGTATGCGTGTTTTACATCTTTACATAAGTCATTTGAAGATTTTTGCTGTGTTTGCATTTTAAAATTTGTTCTGACTGTTTTCAGAAGATAAAAGCAAGAGTTCAGAGACAAATAACTAAACTTTCTTGTGTACTTATTGCAGGCAAATAATCGGAGGGCATGACACAGTTTTTCAATAATAAATTGCCTTATATCGAATGGAATTTGATATTTATAAATGAAGTATTTGTTGGTTAAAGTAAATGCTTATTAGTGTTGCTATTAAAAGGCGTATTAACGTCTTTGTAAATTTGGATGGTTAGTAATATTTTTAATGACATTAACACACCTTAGTTTTTGTGAATTTAATGGCGTTTTATTTTCTCGAAATAATGTTGCATTTATTCTGCCCTATGTCAAATTTGCGTGTTTTTTTCTCAGCATCTTCCCTGGGTTGCTTGTTCTTTTCTCTACATGTTGACCTCTGGCCTTTCAAAAGTGCAACGTTTTCTGCCCTTGTTAATGCGTAAGAGTGACTGTTGCCCAGCAGATGTTGATGCGTGTTTTGTAATAATCACACGAATTTTATTAAAATTAATAAAATAAATTGCAAATAAGTTGCAATAAGTTGTTTTGTTCTTTTCTCATACAGAAAATGCAATCTTTTTACAAGGCACGGGGTAACATTTAAATAATGTTGCCATATATATAGGAAACATTTTCATTGAGAAAAGAAAACGCTATAAGTCTAAAAAACTCAATTTATTTTTTTAACATTATATAATTCATTTTAAGGGAGAGAATCATTTCCAAAGTGAATTAATGTCATTTGACATTATTTTTCTTTCGGAATGTGTATTAATGTCATTGACATTATTTCACTTTCGCAATGTGTATTAATGTCACTGACATTAATTCCATTGACATTATTGAATTTAAATTTCTTAGATAAGTGAAACTTTGCCGAGATATTTATAGAAACCGATGCACCAATATCCGATGTACAGTTTCTGGATACAAAGAACCCATTCAGCAAATCGACATCGAGTTGGCAAGGAGCCGCTGAGCTAACACGCACACCCAACCTTATCAAATTTGACCGCAACTGCTTGGGAGGCAAGCAGGTGTTGAGCTTTCTGCCAAAGTATTTTATCTTTGCTTGGCAGACTGAAATATAAGCCTTATTGCGAACACATCTGTAGGCATTCAAATTTCCATTGAATATTGTGTTCTTTAATAGACGATTTCACTTCCTGACTAAACCACGGACAAGAGCAGTATCGGGAATTGATTTGGCGAAGAGGCACATATTTATTAAAAGGTACAGAATATTATTCCGTAAGTGTCAGTGAATAAGGAAATGCAAAATATTTACGAAACTAAATTTTTGTAACACTGATATAAATTTAAATAAAAGCCATGTTAACATACATATGTAATTACATACATATATTTAAATATATTGCCGTAAATGTAAACAAAGGAAAATCTCCTCTACTTTAATCCAACAGCTACAAATCAAAGTTACAGATCAAGAGATCAGATTTTCGCATTCTCGGAAAAATACTTATAATGTGTCTTAACTACTACATATGTATGTACATATATATATATATATACTTATATGTATGAGTGCTACTTATATACAAACAAATGTATGTATGTATGTGGGTTAATTTGCAAACCTAAAAGAAGTCGCATATTTATTTTGACCTTGAAGCGGAGAGGAATTCTACCTGGAAGATCGTAAATGAAATCAAAACAAAGTCAATAAAGTTCTTCGGGCACTAAAGCTCATTGCAGCGCTGCTGACAAGTTTCTTGTGTTCATATATTTATTTTTTGCTATTTTCTGCAAATCATTTCGCCTAAGGAATATAATCTGATTAAGATAATCGTGCGCAGCAAGTCAAGTGTGAAAGAGACGTGTAAGATGGCCAAGAATAAATCAAATAATAATAGCAGTGGAAGGGACAAGAACTTAATGCTAATAATAGCCTCAGCCTGTCCGTATGTGCTCGCATATACATATGCACATATATATTTGTAGGTATGTAAGCACATTAAGAACTATCTGGACGTTAAAATCAGAATTATATTCCTGTGAAATGCTTTGGGTACGGACGCTAAAAGCCAAAGCTGTCGCCGACGTAGACAATGTCGAAGATATTGCTTGTTACATACATACATACGTACTTGGCTATAATGATATTCACAATGACGCTACAAAAAAAAAGCAAAGCAAAAATATAATGTATTTAAGCGAAAACAGAAAACAAGAACTTGATAGGAGCCAATTAAAAATTTATTGAATTTTTTGTGCGTTTCTAGACCTGTTAATAATACTAATTACTTATGGTTTTGGACATGGATAGTGGTTTATACGCGTGCGCCAACAATGATGCGCACTCACTCAGTTGACGTCTGCCATTATTATCGACGTCGTCATTGTCGTTGTTGTCGTTATCGTTGTTCGTTGGCATCAAAACACACCGAACGGACAGGAGTATAGGTGAGCTAGCAGCAGTCAGTTTAGTCAATTGGATGAACAATTTATAGCAAAATGTATGTATGTAAATTTGTATGCATGTAAGCATGTATGTATGTTTGCTTGTATGACCCTTGCCTAGCATTCGCGAATCGTGTAGAATAAACGCTAAACACATAAATAAAAAATAAGTGAATAAATGAATGCAAGTAAAAACAAAATCGAAAACGAAAACAAAAATGAAAAATTCTGCAGCAGCGCGAGCCATGGAAAAAGATTATAAATGCCTGCGTTTGTCCAGAACTGTTTTACAGTTTAGCATTGAACTCGAACAGAGAGTTCGCAAAAAATACTCCATTAACTTAAATTTGCTGAGCACAACGCGAGTGCGCGAACGCGCATCATAAGTCGCTACATATAAAATACAAATACAAAGTATTCAACGCAGTTACTGCAGATAAGAATATATTTGAAAAGTCAAACGAAACGAAACGAAAATTCAGTAGCAGTTAGACGATGCAACATTTCGGTTATTGATAAATTGAAGTCGAATACAATTTCGGGTAAAAATTGTTGGTTTACTCGCCTAATATAAACGTATAAAAAGCGGCGCATCGATCGCGTAGCGGATTCAGCTACACATATATGTATTTATCCTAAAATCAATTCGGGTTCGTCGCTTAAGTCTTTTGTTTCATACCGTATACGTCCTTTCTACGCTGCAAACCAAATATTTTGCAGAAATAAAACCGAAGAATTTAACTCATTACCCTCTTAAGCAGCATAGCAACACACTTTCTGGAAAAAAATGTTCGTGGCGCAGCGGAATTCTTTCCTTTTGGCATTCCTCAGCAGCAGCTGTCTGCTGTTGGCAACGGCGGCAAGATCAAATTTTCGTACGTTTCATTTTTGTATTTTAAAAAAAAGTTCTACATACATTGTTGCGACTTCTTCATAGTGATTTTCTACATATATGTAGTTAAAAATTTTTGAAGCGACTTTTTTGTTATATATTCTTGTTTTCACTTTTAGCCGCTGACATACCGCGCTGCCGTGTCGGCGACACAGACTGCGTAACGCGCACTTCAATGAATTTGGCGCGCCAGTATGCGCGCTCCGGCTATCAGGCTGCGGGATTTCCAATCATTGAACCCTTCGTTGTCAAACGCTTTGATATTTCGGATGGCCGCACTGAGTCGTTGAATTTGAAATTAAATTTCCGTGATGTGAATGTAGAAGGATTGTCCGGCGTAAAGATTGATCGTTCTGTGTGAGTTGATTTTTAATTTTTTATTTCATGGTTATATATTTGTCAATATTTTGATGGCGATTTCGAACAAAAGTGCCTCTAAGTTTGAAGTCATGAATTGTAAGTAGGCAAGGCAGAATTTAATGAAAATGAATGTATGCGATAATTTTTATGCTAAAAATGTTCTTCCGCCTTAAAAAAATATTTATGTACAAATATTTGAGTTTTAAAATGCAAATGGTTTCACTTATTTGGTTAATAAAGTAACCAAAAAAACATTAAGGGTAATCACAATTCGGAGCATGCAAATTCACAACAATAAAATACAAACGGTTGCCATGGCAGCAAGTCCTAAATTTGCAAATGCACAGAAATATGTAAATGCAAGGTCATACGCTCCGGATTGTGATTACCCTTATTAGAAAATAAAAAAGTAAAAATATAAATGTAGGACTATGACTCTAACGTTCAATTTGTGGCTACTGCCGGCTGTGAGAAAAAACTTTTTTTTAGATTGAGATATTGCTTTAAAAATACAAAAAATAATATAAAAAAACTTAAATTTAAAATAAATGTATAACATTAAATTACATTTAACGAAATAAAACTAAATTAAAATATAAATAAGATTAAAAATAAAGTCAAATCAAATAAAATAAAGTAATCTAAAATAAAAAAAAAAATAAAATAACATTTAACTAAAATATAAAAAAAAACAAAGTACAAAATAAAAATATAATAAACTAAATTAAAATAAAACAATACAAAACAAAATAATATAAAAGAAAACAAACTGTAATAAAATAAAATAAAATTTATAACATGAAATAGAGCTAAATAAAATAAAACAAAATTAAATTGAGTTAAATAAATAATAAAATAAAATACAAGTAATTTTTAAGCAAAAAACCCCAAAATTTAGGAGCACTGTTAGTTTCTTCATGATCGAACATAATCGAATGAGTATTGAACCACCCATTATCGAAAATGGTTCACGTGGTCCAAGGTACGTAAAAAATATTCCGACGAATTGATAACCTCCTCCTTTTTTTGAAGTCGGTTAAAATTAAAATTAAATTAAATTAAATTGAATTATATTAAATAAAATAAAATAAAATAAAATAAAATAAAATAAATAAAATAGAATACAATAAATTAAATAAAAAAAAATTAAATTAAATTAAATTAAATTGAAATAATTTAAATCAAATTAAATAAAAAATTAAATTGAATTAAACTGAATTAAATAAATGTTAATTAAGTTAATTAAATTAAACTAAATTAAATTAATTACATAAAATAAAACCAATTTAAATAAAATAAGATAATATTCAAGTATTTTTTATAAAAAAAAACAACAACGTACCGTTAGTTTCTTCATGATCGAACTTAACCAAATTAGTATTGGACCACCCATTATCGAAAATTGTTCACGTGGTCCAAGGTACATAAAAAAATATTCCGACAAATGGATAACCTACTCCTTTTTTGGAGTCGGTTAAAATTAAAATAAAATAAAATAAAATAAAATAAAATAAAATAAATTAAAATAAAACAAAATACAATAAAATATAACAAAATAAAATAGAGTGAAATAAAATTAAATAAAACGGAATTAAATTAAATTTAATTAATTTAAACCAAAATAAATAAAACAAAAAAATTAAATTAAATCAAATTAAATTAAACTAAATTAAATTAAATTAAATTAAATTAAATTAAATTAAACTAAACTAAACTAAATTAAATTAATTAAATTTAATTTAATTTAATTTAATTTAATTTAATTTAATTTAATTTAATTTAATACCTGAAAAAAAACCAAATCAAATAAAATAAGATAATATTTTTAATAAAAAAACAGCAACAACAATGATCGAAACTAAACCAAATTAGTATTGGACCACCCATTTTCGAAAATTGTGCACGTGGTCTAAAGTAATCCGCTAACACACATAAAAAAATATTCCGACGAATTGATAACCTCCTTCTTCTTTGAGGTTGGGTAAAATTAGAATAAAAGAAAATAAAATAAAATAAAATAAAGTTAAATAAAATAATATTAAACTAAATTAAATTAAAAACAAATCGTGGTACAAAGCTCAATAACCTTGTCAAAAATAAATTAAATTAAATTAAATAAAACAAAATTAAATTGAATTAAATTAAGTTAAATTGAATTAACTTAATTCAAATTAAATAAAAAAATCAAATTGAACTAAATTAAATAAAAGTAAATTAAGTTAATTAATCATATAAAATAAAATAATAACAAGTAATCAAAAAAGCAGCGAATTAAGATACAGCCGCTCCGCTGGCTAGGTCATGTCGTTCGAATGGACAGAAATGCTCCTGCTCTGAAAGTATTCAACGCGGGTCGCGATG
>JAPVRG010262440.1:0-11938 GCA_029783565.1 Rhagoletis cerasi
TTTTTTGGCCCATAATATAATCGGTAATCAGCTGTTGAATCTAATAAGTTAGTCTGTTCCAGTACTCCAGGATTTAGTCAGGAAGAAACTACTGAAGAAAGCTTCATAGTCACCACTAAGTCCACACTAAAGTTTCTTAGTTCTTGCTTTTTGACATAATTTTCAAAAAAGCTGCAACTAACATTAGAATCGACTTTATTTTGACTATGAATCTACCATAATGTGTGTACGGGAACGACCTCTGAGTAAATACTGTAAATCTGGCGGGTACTGGAAGAGTAAGAGCAAAAACTCAAAAACTAAAAATGTAAATTCAGCAGACTTCGCTGTCGTGCCGTCATGCGCTGCGACGGGTATTCGCTTGCATGCAAAACTCGTTAAACAGATTCTTTATGTGACACTGCTTAAAACTGGCAAATTCAGGACGCGAATCAATCAAGCATATATCTTGTTTTTGCCTTGTCTTTTTTCAAACGCATAATTTGCCGGGCTTTTTCGTGCAGGCATGAGCTCGTGCCGAAGTCGAATTCTTTGGCTCGTACCCGCAGGCTTTCGCCAAAAAAAAAGAGCCGTGCCCATCTCTAGTTGATGCCGTTAGATTTTTTTCGTCTGTAGTGCGTTTCTGTAAGAAATCGACTAAATTGTCGATTGTAGTGACTAAACTCGATTCGATCTAAGTTTGTCGATTGGTCGAGAAAAAGTGTTTCCGTAAGCATTAATCGACAAAATGGGGAACAGTGAGGAAAATGGGATGCCAGTCGACAAGGAAGGTGTGAATTTTGAGAATGCTAGCATGATCCAATAAAGAAAGGTGTTATACGTTCGCGTTCGTCTCGCTCTAATCGCCTCTTTGACAAACTACTTTTTATATCAGAGCGATTTTCGGTTCGAATATTGGAAAAAAATACTATGTTATCAAAAAGTTGAGTAACGAAAAGTATGCATAAAAACTAAATGTGTACCTATACACATCAAAATACAGTTGTCACCACCTCGAAGGCAAGTGAGAATAATAATGACAATATTTCATTTCATTTGGTTACAGAAACACATTCGATCGAGTATTCCTACTGAAATGGAATGAAACGCTCGAGTAGACCATCCAGGGTTGTCGATCGATTCGACTCATTTTCTTACAGAAACACAACAAGTGAGAGTGACGCAAAATGACATCAAATCGACTATTTCAATCGAGAACATTGATCGAGAAGAGTTACAGAAACGCACTACTGATTCCGTTGGTAACTGTCGGCTGAAAATTAGAGATGATGATGGTCTAGGAAAAATTTCAGAACTTTGGTACGAATCGTTCAGGTCGTCATAGGTACCATTTTGGCAACCAACCTTTCAGGTGATTCGCGTCATAGCTTTTACTGCTTTTGCTTGCCCTGAGGAGTTCGTATGCAAAGAAGTTGGTATAGAAATATACACTCAAAGAACTCGACTTTGAGCGGCTTTAGCTTTTGAAAGCGAGTTAACTTTTCAAACCACTCTGAGAGGTTTGTTACCCTATTCCAGTACTATCGGCATGTGTTGGTCACTTCCCCGTTAGACTCCACATCCCTAAAATTGTTGCACGGTGTAATCAATCAGATTCATAAAATCATTTGACTATTTTAGGAACTTATTGAACAGCCCTCGTAAGAGTTTGCCTTATTTGCGTTGCTTTAGTGCCAACGAAAGTGTTTTACTAAGGTTTCAAATTTAATTAGATTCAGTGGAAATTATGAAAACTTAAGAATTGTATTAGCAATTTTTCAAATGCATTCATATGTGCTACAAATTTCGGAAGGCTGATTTTAATATACTAGATAATGGGAAGATATCGCAAAAACGTTAGTTAGGCTGATCTATATGAAATATGAATATGAATATAGCAGTTAAAAAAAATAATTTCGATTGCGGAAACGAATAACAACCGTTGACGATAACATTTCGGTATTCGATAACTTATGAGATATCGGAAAGTAACAGCTTCAAAACGTTGTAAAAAAGGTTACAAATTTATTTAAGCTTAAACTTTTAATTCGATAAGGAGGGAAAATATTTGTTAGTAAGAGCTGTACCAGTCAAATGCGACCGCTCACCAATGCTATCGAACCCATTTTTTCTCTTATCATTTCCACCTTTCTAATATTTTTTAAATTAGAGTATATTTTCCTATCTCTTAAAATCGTTGAAATGCATAGCGATTTAATCCAATACGATAACTGTAAGTAATTATGAATGGACGTATCCATAAGGCAATTCATTCATTGTTTTCCCCTCGGTCATGCTGGGAAAAACTAAAAATGCATCTTTGAGCCGGAAATTTTTTCTAATCAATTTTCGATTTGCTTTACATTAGCATTTTTCTACTCTTAATGCAATCGTACGATGCATTCACCTGTTAATGCATATCAATAATGATAATTGCATGGCAATTCATGAGTAATTGCAATACCAAAATGGATTTCGCCATAACTTTTGCCGTCATTGAGACGTCATTAGTGGGGTGGCTATACTGATAACAATTGTTTTATAAATCAAGTGAATGAAAATATCGTAAAAAAAAAAGAAAATATAAACAATATACAAATGCATTGATACAGAAATTCGAACACGTTTAGTGGAAATAATGCAAGTCACCCCTGCAGGGAAAGCTACTAGTTAAAAACTAAAATTCTACCAGTTAGCTTTTTCAGCTCAACTAGTTCGCCTTCCATGCTGGTATTTTTAGCATGGAGATGCCCTACGAAATGTCAATTGTCCGGCTAAGCATCAGCCCCTACCAGTAGAAATACTAGTAGCATCTTAGCAGTTAACCGGATAGTCTGCCGATTCATCCCCCGTGAAAGGAAGAAGTATGTCATTTTGATCGCGCCGCTCAAACAGTCACAATAGCCGAGTGGGCAAAGCACTAGTGCTCCATTCGGGAGATCCGAGGTTCAAGTCCTAGTGCAGTGGAATTTTTTTTTATTTTTTTAATTAATTTTTTTTGTAGTTTTACAATTTTATTGTTAAAATAAAAATGTATATTCTTTTAATTTTGATGATATTAAAGTATTTAGGTCCATTTCCAAATTAAATTAAATTCAAATATTCGTTATTTTATTTAAATTCAAATAATTCACATTACTTACATTTGAAAAGTCTTACCCACCTCCAATCGGACTCGAACCTGCGATCTCAGAAGCAATAGTCTTCACGCGACGCCACAACCGACACTTGTGGGAAAAGCAAATATTTGCGTTTTAGTTTTGGCTTTGGCCTTTCAAAGGCAGATGTCGCTGCTCGCATAAGCTGTTCTAAATTGTCGAACTGGTAGGCCCTCGCTTTATCTCATACCAGTTCATGAACTGGTATTTTTAGTGACTGGTTTGACTTTTCACTGCAGGGACATTAACGTCTGGATTTTTCATTGATGGTGGTGGTAAGAATGATATTTGTAATTACAGTTCCATTTCAAAGTTATCAACAGTTTCGAAACTTTTTGAAATTATCATTAAAGATAAAATGTATTTTGCGTCTAAGAGTCTGATTTCGCCAAACCAGCATGGCTTTCTTTCTAACCGTTGCACAGTTACGAATCTTGCAGTTTTTGGCGATTATTGCATTGCATATTTTTCTGCTGGGCTTCAGGTTGATTGCGTCTACACTGATTTCGCAAAAGCTTTTGATAAAGTTTCACATTCTTTATTGATTTGTAAGCTGGCTTGTGTGTGCTTTCATTCAGTTTTTTTAAATGGATTAAATCCTATATATATAAACAAATTGTGTAGTAAAAATTGATGGCATTTCTTCTGAAAATTTCTTCGCCTCCTCTGGGGTTTCCCAAGGCAGTATACTAGTCCCGTTTCCCCTATTTCTTCTATTTATAGACGATATAAGTAGCTGCTTTCCCTTCGCAAAATTGTTACTCTATGCGGAAGACGTAAAGGTATTTTCGAAGAGAATTAAGCCCGATGATGCGCTTAAGCTTCAAATTGACATTGACAGCCTACAACTATGGTGCGTTAATTCCCTCCCGGCTTACTTTAAACATCAAAAACTTCTTTGAAGTCACGTATGCGGAAACTCATAACATCCTGCTGACGTCTTAAAACACTTCTAATTTTTTTGTTACAAAGCTTGGTTGAAATTAAAGGTCTTGGCGTAATTTTTTTGAGTAATTTGTCGTTTAAGAGGCATATTCCCCCCTATTCTGGTTGTCATGAGTCGTTCGCACCGACAGTCGTTCGTTGAATTATGTCGTAAAGAAAAACATTAACGACAGATTTTAACACGTTTTCAATACTCTTTAATTTCGAAAGGATAATAGAAATTATAATTTGTAGTAAATTATGTCACTAGTTGCCTCATAACGCTAATGAAAATCTCGAAATTTCGACGAACGACTGTCGTTCCGACTACCGGAATAGGGGTGATTAGTCATATTATTTCGAAAGGTTATTCGCTATTAAGGTATATGAGGAGAAATAGTACCAAATTTTCTGAACCATATTCCAATTTGGAATACGCTACTTTCATATGAAGGCCTAGTCATAAAAATTATATTGACTGCGTTTGAAAAAATTGTCCATCACTTAAATCCAAAAATCTCCTAAACTAGTAGCCCGATTTTAAAAATGAAACTCATATTAACCTGGTTTTTTTTAATTCAAATTTTTAATATATGTTTGAACTTTTCCATTATTTTTATTTTAAAAAAATTTTACTTTTTCTGTCACCCCTTCCATTAAGAATTTTAAGGTATTATCTGATACTTTTCAAGTTGCTGAACACCACTTTTCCAGAAAATTTTGAGCATTCCTTGCTGCTTTCTTTGTTGCCTTGATTTCTCATTTGACCAACGCCCAGTATCTTTCAATTGGCCTGAGCTCTGGACAGTTCGGCGGATTTGCTTCTCGAGGCACCAAAAGCACATTGTTTTTTGAGTACCATTCCAAAGCCGATTTGCTGTAATGACAGGAGGCTAGGTCCGGCGAAAAGAAAGTGGAACTCTCATGCTGTCTTAGGAAAGGCTTTGGTCTTTTTTCCAAGCATACTTTAATATATATTTATGAGTTTATCGTTCCCGTAGTTACAAAAAACTTGCTCCTTTCGCCACAGCTGCAGAGCCAAACCAGGAATTTTCGAGGAAATTTTGACTGCCTTTTTGACCTAAACTTTTCGTCCATATTCCGCGCAAGTCTGCAGTGTAAAACTCCTGGCCTGGAAGCTGCGAAAAGTCGGCTAAAACATACGTTTAATCGTCCATGATGCAGCAATCGAATTTTTCGAAAAGACCTGCTTTTATTTTTTTTTTCGCACGTTGTTTTGCCTCTGTGTTCTTCACAGCGTTTCAGTCTGGAACTTTCTGCACTGTGAACGTCTTGGCACCAGCCTCCTTTTTGCTTTGCGGACAAAAAACTCGGAACATTCCACCTTCTGCGCCAATTTTTCCCCGAAATGTTTGTGTTCTTCTGCAATATGGTGATGATTTTGTTTTCTTGTTTTGGTCTCTGATGCCCCTTTTTCTGCCGGACCTGTCTTCCGAGTAACAACCACGTCCTCCTTAAACTTCTTCAATACTCTTGATACAGTTTTAGAGCTTTTTTTTTAGTTCCCGAGCAATTTTTTTAATGTCCACTGAGGGTGCTCTTGAGAACTTTTCACAATCGTTTTACGTACTTCATATTCGTTTGCCATTTTTAAATGAATAAAAGTGTATAGCGAAAATTTTTGAAAATGGTATTTTTTTGACATTTATTTCAAAGCTTATTACGAACAAAAATTTCAAATTGAATAATTTTAAAAAAATTTATTGGATAAAATGTATGTATGTATTTAATAGGAATGAACGGGTCCAAAAAGTTTTTCCTAAATATGCCTTACGTTCATTGAGTTTCGATGAGCCAATTCCTTCATATAAATCTCGATTGCTTTTGATTAGCCTTAAGTCTTTGGACGCAAGTAGATCAGTCCTCTCGCTTTCTTTTGCTGACAACATCATCAGTGGTGACATTGGCTGCTCTTTATTTTTTGGAAAGAATTGTAAAACGGAATATTCGCGTAATGCTCCCCTTGTTCGAGCCTCAAGTGAATTTAATTTAATTTCGAGTTCTATCCAACTTGATTTTTCATCTTCGAAAATTTTATTTTCTTACATTCTAAAAACAGTATTCTAGGTTATTAAAATCTTAGCTATTAGTTGGCCTACTTTGTAAATAGTCTGTAAGAAACTTCTGTTCATAGACTGAATAAATAAATAAAATATAATGTTACATTTCGTAGATTTCAGCATTTTTCTAGATGCAGTCGGAAACCGGTTCCATATTTTTTCGCGTGCTATATCCCATGTTATACAAAAAATAAAATAAAAAAGACTATCAGTTTTCCTTAATTTGTTGAACTTTTAAAGCGTACGTATGTCGCGAGCTCGACTGTTGAAATGCCCATATATGTATTACCAGCCAAACTCGATATTCGGACAAAAAGCCATAAACTTCTACGGACCTCGCAAAATCGGAGGCCAGTATTATACAATATTAGGCCAGTGTAGGAGCTTCTTCTGTTGGCGTCGGAAACCAGTTCAGTCCTCAATCATTCCGTGCTGACTGCCAATCGCATGCGCATATTTTTTTTCTTCACTAAAAAAGTTTGGTTTTACCTGATTTATATTGACTGATGCTATTAATCTGGAAACCTAGCAGAACAGGGGAAAATTTCATCAACAACATGTCTTATCAAGCAATCACCTGAACACTTGACTGTCTCGTTCCTGAAATCCATTGATCCCGACGATGTACAGGCAGATATCAAGCGAGATACCGGAAAACTTCAGCTGCTTCTTGAAATCTGCGTTACTCTGGCAAAATTATGTGTTGCCTGTGGTGTTTCAATCTGTCTCGCTCCAATTATCGAGTTGAATATGCAACAGTTTTATTGTTTTTGATATACTTACTACCAAGTAAGTTCATATGTACGTACATATAACATACTTAGACATACACTCCGTACCAAAAAAAAAAAAACGCACACAATTTTGATAATATATATGACAGGGAAAGTTAAAAGGGGCCTATGGTGCGAAAATATGTATGTAAGTTTACGAGAAAACCGACTTGCAAGTTTAAAAATGAATTTGATTTATAGGTTATGTATTATTTCAATGTGATCATCGTTAACGTTTGCGGCTTGTAGCATAGAAAAAAGCGTGCGTAGCATTTACTAATTTAATATTCGACTAAAAAACGGCTATAAGGAGTATTAAAAACGTAAAAGCCTTTGAGTCGAAGGAATGCCGGGTGAGCTGTGCAGAGCTGACGGCAGAAGATGTAAGTACTAGCCGTTAAAAAAATAGTTTACTTGATGAATAAATACCCGAGGACTGAAATCCTGCTGTTTGCGTATTAACATTGTTTATAAAGTCCTAAGACTGAAGCTTTTTAAGGCCCAGCTGATTCCAACTTATTAGTGTAACCTCAGATCTTGCAAATTCACCATTGACCGGATTTTATCAGTACGCCAAATCCTGAAAAACTCAAATCGGCGCACAGCACGAAAATAAGCGAATGATAATGGCATCGTCGGCCTCAACATCATGGCTGTCATCCTCCAGCTTTGAAGGAGGTGAAAGAAATCGTTCTAGCAGAAAACAGGGACAACAAAATTCTTCAGTTCGGCCTCCATGGGTAGACAACGAAAGCAAGGGCGCTCGCGAATACGATAGAAGGATCAAGTTCACAGGGGCTTGTCTGCACTTGGAATCAACAACTCCCTCCGCAAAGGAGGGAGGCAATTGGCGAAGTTTTTTGGTCTCGGCTCAAACCGGCAAACGGTTGTAGTACCAAATAAGAAGACTAGTAGGTTATCAATTTAAAAAAATCCTAAAATCTCTGTCAGCGTTATAGTGAAGTCAAGCACCCCCTTTGCGTTCTAAAGTTATTAAATTAAAGTAGTGTCGAGTTTTTATTAGCACTTGGTGTAAAAATAAGTATGTAAAACTAGTCATCTTTTCACTTGTAAATATTGAAGTGTATGTATGTAGATATTGTTAAGAAACTGAATTTTAATTGTTTTTTTTCTGTTTCTGTGCTCACATTGCCACACGACATTAGTCATATATGACTATACGTATATGTATATTAAACGAGGTGCATTGCTAGCGTGCCGCATACGCTATCTCGAGGTATGTTTGTATGTATGTACATCCATATGTACCCAGTAGAAAAATGGAGAATGCATTACATTTTTCTACCACGCAAGGATTAAGGAATACGATTGTACGAAAAGATGCATCGCAATGTATGCGAGCGGGTAATACACTACACGAAATAATTATAACTTCACCACATATTGACAAGTTTTACCTATTAATGTTTTTGTAATTTAATTAAAGATATTTTGTTATAAAAATATAGTTTATTCTTTAACAAAGCTGTATGAATCCAAATTTAGAACTTTGTGCAAAAATATAAAAATTCTGCAAAGTTTCATATAAATTTCGTTTTTAATAAGAATTATTGAAAAGATTTTGAGTATGCAGTATGTGATTTTAGTAGGCAATTTTTTTTTGCGGACGGTGTAGTGAATTTTGCTCCATATAAAAAAACTTGCCGAACATTCTATGAAAGAAAATACGTGTGACACTGTCAGCAAAAAAAAATTATTAAAAATCAACGCGATTTTCTAGCCGCTCGAAATTTGCATAATTAAATGACAACAACATTAATAGGTAAAACTTGTCAATAGGTAGTGGAGTTATAATTATTTCGTGTAGTGTAGGTATGTATACGTTCATATGTACATACATATGTGATTCAATTATGCATTTTCACTTTAATTGCATTTGCAGTACAGGTACTGCTGCTCAACGCCACCATCGACGCGCCGACCGTCACAGCCATTTGTGCCTAATTAAGTATGTGAGAAATGTTGATTATACGCGAATGCATACAACCGGCACAGTGATCGCGAGCAAGTCGCAAGCCAAGCCGGCAACTGCATATGAGTACGAATATTTCTGCTACCGCGCTCCCGCTGTGTTGCCATTCTGATACAATTGTATAATTTTTGGTACTTTATTTGTTAAATTTTCTGATTTGACACTTTGCTACTTTTTTGTTCACAAATGCCAAATGTCGATACTTTTTCCTGATAGAAATGGATTTGTGAAAACTGTGAATAATATTACCGGTTTAAAGGAAAACTAAATTTTTTTTCTATAATTTAAAGTCTTGCAATTTTATATGTATTTATAAGTTTGATTTGGTAACTCTTGTAAGGGATATACAACCCTGTATTTCTTTTCATTCGCCTTGTATATAAGTGCAAAACAGCTCTGCACTTGTACATATTTTTGGATAATGTTGAAAAATTGTTTGGCTGCATATAAAGATTTGAATTAACCTCACATATGTACATATGTATTTGCCAGTAGAATTTTTTTAAGAATAAAATGTGAGGGTATGAATTATGATCAGGGACCGAAAATAACCCATAAATATCACGATTTTATTTTTGGGTCATCTTTATTTTTATTTTTTCGATCAAGAATAATTGTTAAATTTAAATTTTCATTTTTTCGGTGAAATTTAATCGTTGTCTTGTAATTTTTATTTTTTCGATCAGAAAATAATCGTTATTTTGGATTTTTATGACCGATTCAAATCTTTACTGATCAAAAAATAAAAATCCAAAAATAGCGATGATTTTTTGATCGAAAAAATAAATTATTTTTTGATCGAAAAGTTACAGCGGTAATAAAAATTGCAGGAAATTTTAGCATAGCTCTTTCTTACTATTTCTCTATTTTTATAGAATTTTATCCTTAATAATTATTTTTTTAAAAGAGATGTTCCGATTTCACTCATACCACCAAATCTCTTGCACACTCACACTTTATTTGAGAAAAAAAGAGTAAACAAAGCTCAGTTAACGGTAATTTTTTACTTTATATTCATTGATATTCTAATGTCACGTTCGTACCTTCGAAAAGTAATTTTTTATTCTTACTTCTGTATTGACCGGTGGAAGTTGCTGAAAATAAGAACGCAAAGTAAGTTTATAACGTAGAGTTGAAAAAAGATTTGAGTTAATTAATTATTTTTTTAAAAAATATTTTTTTGGTGTCTCAAAGTTTGTCACGTTACGTACCTCAGGTTAGTATATGCACTTAAAAATTAAAACCATACTACATATTATAATGGTTTGTGATTTCTGTAGATGGAATCATTCATTTCATTTCATTTATTATCAAAATGGTGAGATTAGTACAGTAAGAATTGTCTTCTTTTTTAGTACAACAAATATAGGTAAAAAATACAATAGAGCTTACATTAAATATGAGACAACAGATAGAACTTGCACTGAATATGAGACAATAGAACAAAACCAACAATCAAATATTAAAAATGAAAACAAAATGTAATTACAATTGAACTTAATTATAATCGCTGAAAAAAATAAGAAAAAATTAAAATGGTATAGAGAAGAGATAAACAAGACCCTAAAATTAGATAATTACCGTGCAAAAGCAAGAGACAGAACATGAAAGTATCAAAAGAAGCTGTTGGAATTAGTAAAAAATAATGATAAATTGTAAGGATACGTACGTATATCCATTAAAATGTTTTAAATAAAAAATTATGTTGCGTTTGTCTTTTAACAGGAAGTTAAACTCAAAATTATGTAAGGAATTTCTTCGGTAGTAAACGATATGTCAAGTTACGAACGCCACGTTACGTACCTTATTATATTTTGTATAAAAAAATCTAACAAGTATTTTCAAAGCAAATAGAAGGCTAGCATTAAACAAGGTTAACAGATTAAACTGTAATACTTTGCATTCAAAAATTCATACATTATTCGCGGATTTTCAAATTTTTATAGGTGCAGCGGAAAACCACTTCTATTTTATGTCAAGTCACGAACCCATGTTGGTTTGTTTGTATCTTTGAACCTTTTTTCTCTACAGATCCCTATTTCGCACTTTATATAGTGCTTCTAAAGAGCTATCCAAAAATCAAATTAAGGAAGAGGAAATTAGAATTAGTCTCAATTTTTTTTCACGTTGAATTCGTACGACTGTCACGTGCGCCACCATGGAAGTGCCCATATGCAAATAAGCATACGCATACACAAACTGAGAAAAAATAAACCATTTCTTTGTTTCAAACTTAAACACATGATTTGGCGCCAACCGATCTTTTGTTTACTTTAAACTGATTTTTTCTTGGAGATTTTTTCGTTTGAATACGATTTCGCTCAGCACTTCACAGATGATTTTTCGTAATTAAGAAAAACCAAACAAAACTCAAAAATTATATATCGCGTCTGACGGCATTCGAACTCGGGCCCGAGAGCATAGAATAACGAGAAGGTGCAAAATTTTGGAACGCAAAATGTCATGAATCCACGACGTTATTCGCCGCTGTTATCTTAACATTCGCCATGCAATTTACCTAGAAACTTGACTGTAAAATCACTGTAGAAACGAAAATATCACTATAGAAACCTAGTAGCACTGTTAAGCCTCTCATCAAATATGGTCCACTGAGTAGTTTGCATCTTCTCGTTTTTATAAGTTCGCTGCTCGGGCCTTCCTGAAAGCGAACAAGTAAGGAGAGGCTGTCTTCGGCTGTGCCGAAGGCTTTATACCTTTCATGAACACGCGCAAATCAATATAAATAGTAACTACTGAAAAACTGATTTTAATTTGCTTGCTGGCTTGCGTCTGCTGGGTATGCTAGTAATATATATAGCTCCGATCTTACTGATTTTTTGAACGAACATTTGATGATCAATTAGCAAATATCTCACCAAGTTTCATGGCTTAATCTTCCAAACTGAGGGAGAAATGGCCATAAACCTTTTAACTGAACGATCGGTTGTATGGGAGATATATTATATATAGCTCCGATCTTACTGATTTTTTGAACAAACATTTGACGATCTATTAGCAAATATCTCACCA
>JAPVRG010262458.1:3161-17466 GCA_029783565.1 Rhagoletis cerasi
GAAAGCCATTTCTCAAATAACTCTAAATGAGTCAATACTGAAAAAAAAAATAAAATAAATTGATGGTGCACGTAGGGGCACTTTTTTTGTTGTCTAATATTGAGAGTATAAATTGAACTAGGAAAAAAAGATAATGTCAAAACCTGCAAATGCCTGCAAAATTTTTAAACCCTCTTAACCCGAGAAAGACTAGCAATATTTTTATCCTTTGCGTTTATGATATTTCTAGATTATAATAATGTATTAGACATGGTAAGGATAAACAACTCAATACAATATAAACAAAAAAAAACAGATTACAATTGATACAAACAACAGAAAAATGTGAAGGTAATGAACTACGTTTTGATATAAAATAACAATCACTCGGTGTGAGTCAACTTTAACAGAGTGTCGGGCCTAAATATTAACAGATTTGTATGTAGTTTCATACTATTTGGATTACATTCGTCATATTGAGACCATTATACCTTTGAATCATTCAAAAATAGCACCTTCATTTTGATACTTTTTTCGCGCTAAATTACGGTTCTAGACTATAGTGCGACGGTTTAAAAATATCGTTAAATAAATAACATATATACCGCTGTAGTTTAGTGGCTAGAAGTGCGCACTACCACTCCGTGGGGCTTGGGTCTAAGCCCTGGTCCGACCAACATCGCAAGAAAAATTATAGAAAAAAGGGTTTTTCTTAACAGCAGTCGCCCCTCGGCGGGCAGTGGCAAACCTCCAAGTGTATTTCTGCCATGAAAAAGCTTATTATAAAATACAAATCAAATAAGCTTTATTGCAGCTTAAAATTAATATTTATTTATAATGCCTCATAATCTAAACGTATACATTCGCGTAAATTGTAATTAGGAAAAATCCATCTATAAGACATGCTGGGAAGCACTTTTTCAGCCCTTCTTGGGTAAGCCTTGTAGAATGATTTCAATGAAGAAGGCCTACCTAAATTATCTTCTGGGATGTTTAAGCTTCTTTGAGTAGGCACACTTTTGAATACATAGCCAAAATTATAAATTACAATCCAAATAAAATAAAGTTTTTAAAAAGTGAAGGGAAAATGCTTCGTATCGTACTTTCTTAAAAATGGCACATCGTTATGATTAACTCTTCTTTTTACAGCTTTTGTGCAACAGATATGTGGGACGATTGGGAGGAGGAAAATGATGACTACTGCACTTATCGTCATCAGCGTCGCCTAAGTGATCCCAGCGCTAATTTAAATAATTTCTCTAGATACGCTTGGCGTACAAAAGGTGCACCTGATGCAGTCGGCGGTGCAGCGGGCACTAAGGCGCGTTCTGAAAACGAAGGACTCGATTCGCTGGCAAATGAGGTGTCAGAAATTGAAGCTGGCGATTTACGTGATGGTAAATACTAACAATTTTGTACACTTAGACTTTTCATATTCGTCTAACTACTCGAATTTTAAAAATACCTTTTAGTTAGTGTTTAGCAAAAATGTGTCTTTATTCAACTTTAATTTACTCACATTTATTGTTTAAATCGATTTTTTGATTGTACACTAACTCGAGATCTTTAAAATAATCGCTTAACTACAAATTCGTGCAAATACATTTTTCATGTGTTACATCCTATTTGTAATTTTCTAATTTTTTTAGAATTCGTTATAAAGCTCATATCACTATCATTCGCTGCTATTTTTGACACTTTCATTACACAATTTTACTCCTGCATGTTATTAATAAACTTTTAACACTTTAATATATGTATATGTATTTCTGAACATACTCTTTGAAAAATTAGTATTTTGTGCTTTTGCTTATGTATGTACCTATTATCGACTATTTGGGTACCCTCCGTATGAGCAACATGAAGTTCTTAAATGTTGCGCATACGCTGCGTCCGTATAATAAGTACATACATATGTAGACTTGTATAGTTTTTTTGTATCACACGATAACACCAAATTTTTCGGCCCTATAAGCTTTTTGATTAAAGATTTATATTTACTTATGATCTCTCGGAAGTCGACTACAAGATGTTTATTTAACAGCATCAATAAACTTTTTTTTTGTACGCGCCATATTTTTGTAAGCTTGTCTGCTGGGTTGGAGCTACCTCAGACATTAGAATCAAAATCGAAAATATTTCTGATGCAATAAAGAAAGGTGTTATACGCTCGCGTTCGTCTCGGTCTAATCGCCATCTTAAGCTCAGAAAAATTCAATTTGCCTCTTTGACAAACTACTTTTTATATCACGGCGATTTTCATGAAAAAGTACTGAAAATGGTACTCTCAGTTTTCCACAAATTTTGAATTAATACTTTAATAAGAAAAGAAAGGTTAATTATATATATTTTCCAGTGATATTCTTTACGTAATTCTAATTGGTTTATAATGTCTAGTGCTTTTCTAGTCATTCTCTAATCGAATTCATATATAGTTCTCTAACCTGATTTTCGATTCGAGAAACATTAGAGAACTGCATTAGAATTCTAATGAAAAATCAACTGTTTCTCTAACGTTAGAGACTGTGTTTGCTGGGAAGTATCCCGTAAAATATATCATTTAGCTTATATTTATTTAAAATTTTCATAAACAATTGTCAAAAAGTTCTTCACACATTTTGATTTAATTATTTGGTACGAAAAATAGTACAAAATTCTCCAAACGGCCTTCTTTTCTCTCCCTTTCCCTCGTGCTTCGTAAGCTTCCAAAATACAATCTTAAGCTAAGCGAACCGCCGAAAGGAGCTGTCACTACGTATATCACCTTTTATTATTGCATCATGATTCTTAGTTCCTCCTCGCGTTTCGACGCATTTCGTGTCTTTTTGTTTATTATTTCAATAAAGCAGTTTTCTTTTTTTCTTTTTTGAGGAAGACGCGATTGAGAAAAATTAAAAATTTCACTTTTTTAACTTTTTATGTCTCCGGTCGAAGCGGCTTCAACCCAGTAAACAATAAATATATTTTTTCCAAATTTGGAATACCTAGCTCATTGAGAGTGGAGAATTGACTCACATTTGAAAATTAACTGCCAATTTTTCGTACAAAAATTGAATGATAACTGCCGAATACGAGTCGATTGTTAACATACTGTAAATAAGGCCCTCGGAGTAGCTGGCTTTAAATTTTTAATGCGTGTACCGACCTATCGCTAAAAATACTACATATACATACATATTTACACTTATGGGACGTTTCATGTCAAACGGATCACCTGCGTACCCAAAATCCGGGTTGATGGATTTTTATAACTGAGGGGCTAAAATCTTCGTCCGGACTAAAGCTTTTAAAAAAAATGGTGGTATTTTTAGAAATTCAATATGGCGTATGACTAACACTCGTATCTCTTCTCGGACAAAAAACTGTGTATTGCTGCGAAAAAATTCCGTTTCGCATTTAAAAAAGAAGCATTTTTTACAGTACAATTATTAGTTTTTTTAAATACTTTTCCAATAAAGTAAAGGAACTGCTGGTACTATGTGTACCTATTGTACACCCCGCGACAAAATGATACGGTCTAACAAAAGCAATGTACATACAAATTTCTAACTTTATACAAAAATTATAAAAGCTCAACAAAGCTGTACAGCGACAATTTCTAGTTTGAAGTGTCCACAAAATACCGTTGGTTTTTGAAATTTTTTTTGCTGACTGTACCACGCATTTTCTTCCATACATACAAGCAGACCTTTTAAATAATGATTAATAATAATAATGATTATTAATTAAAGCACGTTTTAATTGGGTAACCATTTAATGATTAAATACCACTGTTGGCACCTTTTTAATGATTAATAATTAATTAATTTCAAAAAAAATTAATTGATTAATTTTAATTACATGATTATTTTGTTATTTTTAATTATTTCCAATTATTTTTGAACATTTTTAATTGCATGATTAATATAATTATTTGATTATTTTCAATTATTTTTAATAATTTGATTATTTCTAATTATATGATTATTTTTGATTATTTATTTAATGGCTATTAATCATGATTATTTTTGATAATTTTTAATTATAATTAAATATTAATTGCTGGATTATGTAAGAAAATTAAAATAATCATTAAAATTAAAAAATTTTAATAATGATTAATAATCGTAATGGAAATTTAACAGCTCTCAATTTCTTTTCTTGGTTGGAAGAAATTAATAACCGTCGCTAAAAAAATTATTGAAAATCAACGCAAGTGTTTAGCCTCTTAAAACTTCCACTTTATTTTATTAGAATTTAATGGTCTACAAAACTGCGAACTTAAAGTTTGTTGCTGTTGTGAAAATTTCTTGAATTTTTCTATAAAGTTTTAAACGTGGATTTATATGGTGTTTAAGTATCATGTAATGAACTCGTGTCCCTATTTTTTCACATGACTGTATGCATATGCATTTTTATAGCTTGATTCCACGATCGATTCCCTGTTAGTTTATATCGTTATGTATCAACGAATGATAAATTTATACTACTTCTGTGAGTTATAAAATTTAGGTAGCAAAAAAAAAAGTATAAATGCAGTATTTTGGAAAAAAACAGCAGTACCTATTTTTGGAATCCAAAAAAAAAAGTATTATAGTGCCAAAAAAGTGGCAGATACGAGCGTTACGTATGACTAATGGTGATTTCGTTTCTCCCAAAAAATATTGCCCTTCCATGTTTGACGTTGTACTCAACCCCGTAAAAGTGCAAGTTTTTGCCTACTTACCCTTGTCATAATATTTTCGTTTTAAGCAACCATCTGATTTTCAGGGCAACACTCTCCTCTGACAAAGCTTCAAAGGGCAGAGAATGTGTATTTTTTGCCTAGCTAGAGTGCGACATTTTAAGAAACGAACACAAAATTTTCTCACCGGTTTGCCTTTATTTTACAATCGAACGCGGAAAGTGAAAAGGGCAATGAAAAGGCGACATTTTTTGTTAGAAACGAAATCACCATAACATTCTTACCAACATGTTACTCATACGCCATGTACGTACGTTCGATTTTAGCTTTTTCCGTGATAAATGGTAGATCCAATATGGATCCGCCCTTTTGAATTTTTAAAATCTGATTTCAGATTCGTAAGCAGCGACCGTAAGAACGCCCGATTATAAAATTTTAAGCGAATCTATTCGATTTAATTTTTTTTGTCGCCATTTCTAATCTCACTTCAGATTAGTAATCAGCATTCTCATTTTTGGCCGCCATATTGGATTCGCCATTTTGAATTTTTAACTTTTTCTTTTAGAGTGTTGGGTTCTCCAGAGGCACAAAAGTTTTAAAACAAAATCTAGTTTACGGTTAGTTTAGGCGCCATAGTTGGGACGCCATATTGAATCATTAAAAACTCCACCATTTTTTTTAACAGTACGGTCGAAGGTTTTAACACCTCAATTATAAAAATCCATCCACCCAAATTTTGTGTACGTAGGTGTTCCGGTTGACATGAAACATCTCTCATGCTCTTCTATAAACATTTTTTTGATCTTACTTATGTACCTACATTTAATAAATTCTTAAAAGTTATATTTGATTTAATTTCGTATAAGTACTTATATATTTCAATTTCGCTTGCCTTACTTTCACATCCCACCCATCCCTTTCTTGTTAATGTAACGTGTTGCTATACTTCGTCAAATATTTTATTTCCTTTTTTGATTTTATCCAAGAAAATAA
This sequence comes from Rhagoletis cerasi, assembly GCA_029783565.1. Classification (NCBI taxonomy): domain Eukaryota; kingdom Metazoa; phylum Arthropoda; class Insecta; order Diptera; family Tephritidae; genus Rhagoletis; species Rhagoletis cerasi. The sequence goes on from JAPVRG010262458.1 coordinate 8,797, forward strand.
AATAAAATTTGTCACAAAACAAAGCTCTTCCACAATAAATTAGCATACAACTGCTAAGCCAAGCAAAAAGTGTATCACAACAAATGACTAGATTGCCGAGAAAGCAGGACTTGAAATACACACAATTATTTCATTTGTACAAATTTTACAATACTCATTCCATCATTTGACTCTACTTCAAAATCGTAACGCATATTTTACATTTTTGTATAATTTTCATTTGTCTCTTGAATTTGTAGCGCCCGCCCCCTCCCCGGTGTGTGCAGTTCCCTGTTTTTAGTTGAAAGAATTGTAGAGATTAAGTATTATTGATGAACACAATTGTAACTAAATATAAATGCAAACTGCATATGAACAGAAGCTGGAAGATTACAAAATAAATTTCTGGGCATAGACACCGAATTTAGTTGCTAGCGGTATCCTAAATCTATCGATGGGGGCACAGGAATTCTAAAGTAATAACTGAATATAAGCGGACAAGTATTTACTTGGTTTCGAGGTAGCAGGAATGCGAGTAGTAATAACAAAATGGATTCCACAAAGCGTACCGCGATAGTAAGGTACCAATACCCAAATAAATATAGCCGCGTCTTGGCTCTGATTTAGCAGCAGGGCCCGCAGATATATTGTCAGGGAATACGCACTAAGGCGCGCGCTCAGAAGTTGACCGCGAAAAGACGCGTGAAAAATACTTCGAGGAAGAAAGTAGCGTAATCATAGTGCAAGCATAGTTGACCGTGAAATAAAATTCTAGTTTAAAAACTAGAAACACGCTTTCATTACAATGTGAACTAAAAAGTAAAAAATAATTTATAGATATAAAGATGTCGTTTAAAAGGAATAGGAAGGAAGATTTATTTTTAACTGTTTAAACTAGCTAAAATAGGGTCAAAGTGATTGACAGCAAAATTAACTTTAATGAGAAACAAAACGTGATACCAATTGTTCTGAACTTTTCAATGTCAGAGTAGTAATATTGAATATTGCAAATAGCATGACTATAAAAATCTAAGAAACACCAAACGTTTTGTTTTCCATTAAAGTTAATTTTATTGTCATTCACTTTAATCCTATTTCCAGCTAGTTTAAAAAGTAAAATCAAGTTAGGGAGCTTCATATTCCTTTTAAACGAAATCTTTATATCTATAAATCATTTTTTTACTTTTTAGTTTACACTGTAAAAAACCTGTTTATAGTTTTTTAAACTATAATTTTGTTTTCACCTTTTTAGTGTTAACATTCAAATAATTCAAAACGCATCGATAATTGTGTAGTCGACACTGTGTAGGCTAAAGCTCTACCCAGAATTGCAGTGAACGACTGTGAAGCTGAAATTAGCCAAGCCCGTAGCGTAAACGTAACGCAGCAACATATTAAAATTACTGTTGATGGAAAGGGAGAGAAGCAGAGAAGGTTGCTTTTTTACCGCCGCCGTTTTTTGGTTGATTTCAATTTATTTCTATTTTTACCATCCAGCGGAGACGGCACAGTGTTGATTGATCTGACTTTCACTTAAATTAATGTCAGTTTTATAGTTAAAATGGTTGAAATATTCTCATAAATAAAAATAATAAAAAAAATTGATAATGAGAAGCTTATCGAAGAAGTAAGGAAATACAGGCAGCCGTCGTCCACCGCAATTGTGTTTACTCTGACGGATTTCACTGCGGCAACTGAACCGTAGCTCACTTACCGCCGACCGCTTTACCGTCGTCCGCCGCAATTCTTGGTAGAGCTTAACTGTCACTGAAATAAATTTCCATTCGTACTGTCATCAGCTGACGTTGAGAATGGAAATTGCTGCATCTTTTAGACGCAGCATAATTACATACATAGTTACAGCCCAAGCTAATAAAAGCGAGGTAAAAATAATGCATAGCTAGTATCCCTAAACACAAAGGATAACGGTACTTAGTTTCCCTTGTGGCCGCTGAGAGCTCATTTAGAATCAACCTTACCTCATAAATTTTGAAATGGAAAACTGTTTAAACCTTCAAATATAAATCTGTGTCCGTCAGTTCAGGTAGAAGATTTGACTTTGAATTAAAAAATAATATGTTTCCCTTGAAAAATTGTATATTTTTATCAAGCTTCTATTAAAAGTGCATCTTAAACTGCACCTATGGCTAGTTAATCGTAAAAATATTATTTGAAAACCCAATGAAATATTGCTTTAAAGAGAAAATGGCCTATCTCGACTTAAGCGACTTTAATTGTCTCTCACAGATATAAAATACGATGCAAAAAAAGCTATTCATTTTAATAGGTTTATTCGCGTATTGATAGTTTTTGATAACTATCTAAAACTATCAGGGTTTGCTGTTTGCGTACACAAAAATCCAGCAAAGTAGGGGAAATTGAGAGAGCAAAGTGACATTTCATTTTGTTGAGAACCTGTTAGTTTCTGCTGGAAAAATTTTTGCCAGCAAGAAAACAGCTGATCAAAAAACAGCTGATTGTAATTTATACAATTCTTAAAGTTGAATTTCAGTGTTGGAGCTAAATTAATATAAAGGGTTTTTCAAAAGGGACGCTACAAGAGTTTTTTTAAATAAAACAAAAACGGTTTTGGATATCAATGAAATTCTTTATTCCTGCGAAAGTATGTTTGATGCCATTATGTATGAACCCAATTTTGGACAGTTTTCAAGCATAAATCGGCCGATACTGCTGTAATTTCACGTTCGATATTCGTACGAAGCTCATCAATCGTCGCTGGCTTGTTGGCATAGACCATAGACTTGACGTAGCCCCACGGCGTTAAGTTGCACGACCGAGACGGCCAATTGACTGGGCCATTTCGTGAGATAACACGTTCACCAAACTTGGTTTTCAATAAATCAATTGTGGCATGCGTTGTGTGGCTTGTGGCACCGTCCTGTTGAAACCACATATTGTCCAAGTCCATATCATCCAATTCGGGCAAAAAATATTCGGTTATCATTGAGCCGTAGCGATTCCCATTCACAGTAACGTGCCGGTCTTGATCATCACGGAAGAAGTACGGCCCAATGACGCCGCCGGTCCATAAACCGCACCAAACCGTAATTTTTTCGGGATGCAATGATAACTCATTGAGTACGTGTGGGTTGCTGTGTGACCAATAACGCATATTTTGCTTATTGACGAAGCCATTCAGCAGGACGATTATGACGACCATAAATTGCACGTAGCGCTCTTAAAGTTGAGGTCACTGACTCCGAATTCGGTTGTAAATTTTAATAATTTCGACTCGTTGTTGGATCGTATATCTTTTCATGATGAAATGGCAAACCTTACTGAAGAGAAATATCAAGAGAGCGGGAAAAAATATGGCGTCGTTTGCAGTCCCTATCGGTCTACTTTTGTAGCGTACCTTTTGAAAAACCCTTTATGAAAGAGGTATGTTTGTCCATTTTTACTAAAGAATATAATGAATTATAATATTTTATAACTCGTCCCAGCCAAAAAAATGTGTACTCGTGGAAGATGTGGGGATAGACTTTCCATTAGGCTGGCGACTTTTAACTTAACTATAAACAAACCGTCAGCTGTTCGTGAAACTTGCAAGATTTTGCTAGTTTAGCGTTCGCGTACGTTTGCAAACATTTTTCTCCTTGAGAGAGAACGCATAAAAATTCATTAGAATTTTGCTGTTGAGAGTTTGCTGCTGGAAGTATACGCGAATACACCTAATATGTTTTGAATTTTTTTAAATTTTTTTCTTTTTTTTTGGCAAATCGTAGCAGAGAAAAATTAAAAAAAATGTAAAGAAATAAAAGACATTAAAATTTATTGCAAATGGTTATTTGCTTCGTATATTATATGTATGTACATGTCAGCCTTGAAATCCAACAAGTGCTACTTTGGACTGAATAGGCAATTGAGAAGTAAAGTTCTCTTTCGTAGTACAAAAGCCACAATCTATAAGTTTCTCATAATGCCCGTACATGGACAATGAAAACGTCTGGTGTGGCGACTCTTGGAGTTTTCAAGAGAAAGATTTTGCGGAGGATTTACGGACCTTTGCGGGTTAGCGATGACGAATACCGCATACAATAGAACGATGTGCTGTGTGAGCTTTAGAACGATATAGACATAGTGCGGCGAATTAAAATACAGCGGCTACGCTCGTTTGTTCATGTCGTACAAATGGACAGAAACGCTCCAGCTCTTAAAGTATTCAACGCGGATCGCAATGCTGGAAATAGAGGAAGACGAAGGCCTCCTATGCGATGGAAAGACCAAATGGAGAAGGACTTGGTTTCACTGGGCATTTCCAATTGGCGTCAGTTGGCACCGAAGAGAAACGGTTGGCGTGTTAAAGGACTCGGCCAACGCCGAGCTCTCAGCGGCTCCATGGGAAACTTCAAATACCTTTACCTCGAAAGCTGGAGCCAATCTTACAAAACGGGGCACGCCATTGAATTTAAAACGTCCAAATTAAGTTAGGTCATCTGTCAAAACATTTGTCCAAAACAAAGTGGAAAATCCAAGCAGTGTTATTACCATTCGATTAAAAAATCTGTCAGATAATGGCAGCAAAATCCGACATCGCGTTTTTCGTAGCCATCAATTATGTTTACGCGTCTTCGTCATATTTTTTGCGCATTCTTTTTCGCCGTCAAAACATTCGCGTGTCATACTTCCCATGCACCGACGATAAACTTTTTCTTACACGGACCTAGAAAAAGGGTTATCTGGTAACGAAGAATTTTTGCCAAAAGTACTGGATTTGTTACCAGGTATTACCCTTTATTGACTGAAAAAAAAGAGTCGTGGTTCGTGCGCATCATCGTCATCAGACTTGTCTTTGTTGTTATTGGAAGTATTTTTTGTTGTTGGTTTTTTACATCAGTCCAGTCACCGCCTAATAAGAAGCTTAGAAGGAGCATCGCCTGTGTAAAACAAAGTCCTGATAGTGGGCTGCAGTGCCCTAACGTGCGAAAAAGGAAAACTTTCAGTCGCGGTGTGTTCATCGTTCGTTGCTCACTGACGCGACCTAGTGCCAGTGATGCACCGCAGATCTCCATTTCTTACCTCCGGCTGAGCTGTGCTTTTAATGAGAAGCGAGTATTTCCTTAATTACCGTTTTGATAACACACCGAACATAATGGAGTGCCTATCACCAGTCGATGCCCTCAGGAAAGTTGGCAGAAAATTTTTTCGTGAAGTATTTCAGCATATGGGAGGTACATTAGTACGTAGGGTGAGACGCGACTAATTTTGGTAATTTAACTTGCTACTGCGCTCAGAAAGAATGTGTGCTATTGTAAAACTGACTTACAAAACAGTCTGATCTCTTCGCCTGATATAGATTATTCTTAGTCTTCGAACCCTTCATTGATGGGCTGAACGATGTTCAGGTGACGTCAAACTGAATCGTGTGACAGCCCTAAACGCGACTTTCTGACTGGTCTGTGACTTGGGTTTACTGTTTTTTCTCCAGATTTCAACGCAAAACGGCCAACTGGCATTAAGTAGTATTTACTGCCTTCTTATCACCAACTGACATATTTCGGAATCATTACCTTTCTAAAATCAATCCTTACTTTTTTATTTCTTAACTGATGCATTACAAAATTAATTCGTAATATTATAAACTGCTCTGGACACCTACAAAACATCTGGAAATCGGCCTTCTTTTCCCCGATTACTCGGTTTTTCCTTTTGTCCTCCAAGATTCACTAGTAGCGTCTATTCTATTCCCATTTACTCTTCTCAACCTCTTCGTATTGTCTACAAATAATTTTAATACATTTTACTCCGCCTTAATTTCCGCTTTTATTCTTTTACACTAAGTTTACTTTAAATTTCTATTACTCTATTGTTTTATGTTATTTTCACTCTATAGACGGTTCTTATGATTTTTTAAATTTATTCAAAACGATGCCAACGATCTATATTTCATTGTAGATCTGCGTCCTGCTTTCTCGGCATCCGAGGCAAAACTCCATCTAAATCCGAACTGTGAAGCAGCTAACGCGGCTGTCGTTAAGCTTCCGATTTCACCTGAAAACGGAGTGAAACTCAGCGCTCAGCAGCAAGTGACAGATGCTGTCGACGACAGTGTGCCCGTGGCTGAAGCTATGGAAGCCACTGCGACAACGATCACCTCACCAACCTCCAATACGAGCACTACGGGTTGCAGCAACTGTTTCGGCGGCAAAAAGTGCAAACGTTGGGTAGGTGCGTCAAGCGATAAGAACACACCTGAAATGTCGGAGGTGTATTGTCCAACGTGCGACGATGCGGCCAACGAGACACCAGCTTGTCTCAACAAAATGCCCGACAAAAAGTCAAAGCCAAAACACAGAACCATATTGAGTGTCGAAAGCGAGCTGATTGTGAGCAAGCGAGGAAGCCTCCGGTTGACCGCCAGGGGTGGAGAGAAGAAAGGTGTGGTGCGTAGCGCCTCTCTTAGTGCAGCTGATCGCAAGGTAAAGCGCACAGCTAGTCCAGCTGAAAAGAAAGAAAAGGAGAAGGACAAGGCCAAGGTTAGAGAAAAAGATAAGGATAAGAGCAAAGCTTCAAATTTACTTGCAAAGGTTTCACCCAAACGCATCAGGTCCAAAACAGGCGCTGCCGCCTCAACAAAACCCAAGAACAATAATGGCCAAAGAGATACAAAGAAAACTCAGTTGCCTAAGGAAAGCAACAGTAATAACAATAGCGTAGACGAACAAGAAGCCACATCGTTGAAAGCCGAAGAATATGAAATAGCCGACGATGCAACTTCGTTGAATGGCACTACAGTTGAGCCAACCGAGGCCAAAATGGCCATACTAAGCGAACGCGACACAAAGTTGATGATAAACGTGCGCGGTCGAGAGGAACTGCCCGTTGTAGAGCAGCGCTCGCCGCCAAACACAGCCGAGTCAATTGTTACCGGTAGGGACGACAGCAACACGATCAGTTGCAGTGTGAGCAGCAGCAACAAAAATAATCCATACAGTTTCGAGAAGTGTGTACGTGTACCTGTAAAATCAGAATGCCATCCATTGCAGCAGCAGTCGAGCCAGAAGTCGCCCAGCGCAGCTGCTGCTGAAACTTTTGATAATAACCGAGACAATAGCATGTCGTCGACGACTGCGACAACCTCAACGACAACAACAACAACAAAAGTAACTAAAGCAACTAAAATCACAGCATTACAGCTCGAAGCGCATGGTGAGACCGCAAGCAACGACATCAGCGACTGTAATGGCAACTGCCACATGATATCACCACCAGCCACATCGAGTGCGCAGCGTTCGCCTATTTCACCACCGCCAGCGGGGTCGGCTGCTGGCAGCGTCGAAAACGGTAGTGTGAGCGATGGTGGTGGAGGCGCTGGTAGCGGCACTGAAAATGGTCACTCTAACGCAACGTTACCACGAGCAAAACGCAGCGCTGCTCAACACGCATTCTATCATCGCGCTCTGAGTTTGGTGCCAAAGCGTAGGACGCCAGACGGCACAAACATTTATTATTGGTGCGATTTGCCGCGAAAAGCGCTCAAAGGTTTGTTGTATGTTGTTTTTGGTGTGAAGAGAGCTTACGAATTTTTTTTGAAGTGCATACATATGTGCATATATGTATGTGTACTAAGTTACAATTCGCTAGAAGATCATTAGTCTTTTTATATAAGTACATACAAGTATTACCACTTTAAACTTTACCGAAATTTATTTTTTCAATTGCAGAATTGGACGACGGCGCATACAATCCACTCTGGGCAAGTCGTGGTTTCACGCAAACATTTCACTTTTGGAAAGAGAATCGACGCCAACAGTCCACACCGCTCAACGCATTCCTCACCTATGTGACACTGCCTTGGTGGAGCATTGCTAAGGGTAAACGTATAACATATCATCATTTTTGAAGAGAAAATTCTAGCGAATACATTTCTTTTACTTTGCAGATCTTCTGGATCATCGTGAAACGCCTATACTAACATTTTAGTATTAAATTAACCATTTTTATTTGTTTACTTCTATGTATTTCAACATTTGTACACTTATTGGTGTTGGTTGATTTTGCCGACAGGGCGGGAAGATGATATACTTTGGAACGAATTCCCGTCATCCCTATTCAAGTTTGGTTTGGAGGAAATTCGTACCAAAGTAAATCATTTGTACACTTATTATAAAGCTACTCATTTAAAATATTACATTTGTTAATATATTTATATTTTTATTTACTCATACCTTTTTTCAATTTATTACTTATTTATTTTGTTTTATTTATTTTATTATATATTTTACTATTTTTAAAATGCGAATATGTGGTATCAATATGTGTAATCAATGGCGCTAAAATGCTGTGCATTTTTTATTATTTTTATTGTGATAATTTTTAATATTTTAATTAATTTATGTGATTTTTCTTGATATTATTGTGTGCTTATTTACATTTTTACATGTTTTACCGATTGTATTTGTATTTTTGAAAATATTTTTCAAACATCAATTGTCTTTAATAAAAACACACATTATACACAATCGTAGCAAAAAAACAAAACAAAAACTGAGGGAACAAACTGATATTATCGATTCCTACACGAAAACAGTATACAAACGGATAACTTTTAGAAATAAATGACATAACGAAATACATACAAATATCATTACAAAATGTTAGCCAAAATAAATCCCTTAATGCCGGTTGCCGTTTAGAAAATAGCGCAAACCGTCATAATGCATACATACA
>JAPVRG010262467.1:0-11099 GCA_029783565.1 Rhagoletis cerasi
GCAAAAAAGGCTGTTGTAAGGCTTGGAGATCTGAGTCTCAGCAAACAATCTGCTCTTACAAGTTGAGGAGAAGATCAGAGTAATTACCTACTAGCAGCCGATGGACTAATCTGCAGGATTCGATCCGTTCATTATTCTCTATATCGCCAAAATATTGGGTAGAAGAAGCATCGATGGCTCATTAATGAAAGGGAGGAAAACAGCTTCACGAGGTTGCCGTCATCTGGGTGGCTATGGAACTTCATACTAAACAATTTTCTGCTACATCGAAAGCCTTTAAGGTTGTTGCGTATGCAGATGATTTGCTTATCCTGACGGTTGGGAAGCTCGCCTCGAGGGTCAGTGAAATAAATACTACAATCTTAACGACCTAGTAGTGTGGGCAGAATGGAACAATCTGGGGGTTAATCCCTCCAAAGCTGAACTTATGCTGTACACAAAGCGATATAAGAAGGACAACTTTCGAACTCCATCACTCATTGTCGCAAACCTTAAATTGTGAAAAGATGCAACTTTTTTGTTGCTTTCGACTCTAAAATTTCCCGGAATTAGAATGCTGATGAGCGAAAAGGTAAACTCTCGATCTAATCTACTCTTTAAGGCATCTAACACACTGCTAAGGACTAACAGGGCCACACTTCCATTCTGGTCAAGGGAGAAAACTTTTTCCTGGAAATGGATTAATTAGGAGCAGGAAGCTCCACGCCTGCAAGACTTGGAAAAGACCATGGGCTACTACCGCAGATAATACATTTGGTTCTTATATACTAAAACCTTTCTAATCAGCCAACCCCAAGCGACGTAGAAACACTTTTGAACAAGCTCCCTATATAGGTCTAAGTAAAAAGAGCCGCTGCTAAGAGCGCTCTGAGACCTAGGCCTAAAAGTTAGGATGCGAACAACTGACAGGGCCCATACTTCCATTCTGGACATAATCGTGGTGAAGTACTGAAGATGCAATTTTCATATCACGGAAGTTGACTTTGACCATAAATTCAAAATCCACTTTCCTAACAAAAGTCACTGGGAATATCATGTTGTTCTAAATAGCTAAGAAATTGACATTGAAGCCGAATCTGGCGTCTTCTTTAAGGTATTGCCTTTGACATCAACTTGATGGATCTACAAGTTGCTATTGAGGCCCTTGGCTCGTCAATGACTAACTTGATATGTGTTCGAGAATTCCGAAGATGCCTACAATTTCTGGGATAACATATAGTCAATTTCTATTGGTTCCGGAACATAGTGGTATTCCGGGAAATGAGGAAACAGGTGAGTGTGGGAGAAAAGGATCTGATGTAGGATTAGGTGAAACGTTTAAGGCAAGCAGCCTTCCTTGCGACTCTTTTTTTCACGTGTCGAAACCATTGACCATATAGACGCCAGTTTTGGGGGACGGCAAAACGATTTCTGTAGGAGCTACAGACATGAGGAAGTTATATAATCCACCCCGCACTTCCCTGCCTCCGGAGAAGTCGTTTCAAATTTCTGGGGGACTACTTCTTCGATAAATTGGCCATTGTAGGGGGTCTGCTAGGATTTGGCGGCAGGTCAGGCAAAATGCCCTTGCGCATCACAATGGACCTGTGCGGACTCAGCATGAACTCTTCAACTAGTGCTGCCCTTTAAACCTAAACTAATATTTGAATACAAACAGAGTATTGTAACCAATCTGAACCTCGCTTGCTGAGCGGAAAACCGGGAGTTTGCTGAGAATTTCCATATGAAGGCTTCTCATAGGAATATGCACCAACGAGAGACTGGTCACATGACCAACTGGTTCGCAGCACCTTCTAATGTGGAAGCGGTGAGGCCCATTAAATATTTTCTCAATAACCTTAACGCAGAGGGATTGCGTCGATTCACTAAAATATTGAAGAGTGTTAAACACATGTATGGGGGTAGGCTTCAGAAAATCATTTGCTAAGCAATAAATGGAGTGAGCTTCTGATAAAATCACCCCGGATGAAGTTTGTACTTATCTGACAAACTTACAGATACTTATAAATCGAAAATAAATACTTTTTTTTTATATGAACTGGCACTGAAAACGACTGCCGCACCCTGTATACCAACTAACATTCTGTATGTATGTAAGTATGTTCATTGATGAATATGTACGTATGTGGGTACTTTTATGCGTAAGTTCGTATTGCAGTGCGCACATAGCAAGTACGTTTGCGAGCTATTCGAGAAATGCTGCCTTCGTCGTCGCCATCGCCAGCGCCTTTACTTGCCTTCAGTTAAGTTTACGTTTTCTCGTATCTACTTTTTGCTCCGGCCATGCTCCACCACTCGTATCTACGTATTTTGCCGCGACTGCCAGGCTGGCCTGTCTGCCTGCCGTCATCGTCATTTGTTGGATGTTGGCTGTCGACTGCTTGCGAGTTTGCTTGCTGACTGACTTTAACTTGCTCCACGTACGGGCAACATGGGCATCCACACAGCCATACCTACGTGCATATGCATGTATGCACATACAAACACGTCAACTTGCCTACATTCATAAATACAAAATCTACTGGCAAGACTTTTTGGACACCGGCTTATATCTTGTGTGTGTGTGTGTGTGTTTATACACATACCCTGCAGGGAAAACCCGAACTGGTGCATCAAATTTCTAGTTCAGTACTAGATATTTATCGCCAAAAACGAGCCAGTCCCATAGTAACTAGATCCGCACCAGTACAAAAGCAGCGAAATGTGGTACTTTTACAAAACTATTTTATTTTACTTTTTAAAACTACATATCGCCTAGCTAAGAGTGAAAATTCGCTTAGTCCTCTTTTTCCATATCTATATCTGAGATGACGATTTCGGAACTATAGAAAAAAGGGTACATAACGAACTAGTTATCATCTGTCGAATTTAGAACTAGTTCGGAACTATCCAAAAAGGGATGCAGCGGGGCACCAGTCCATCTTCTGTTTACTTTAAATATATTTGTTTGGCTGCTTTTCGTTCGAACACATTTTCGTTCTGCACTTCACCGATTCTTTTTCATAGTTAGGAAGCATTAAACAAAGTGTTTTACTATCATTTTAACATTTTGCGTCTGAACGCGTACGAGCCTGGGACCTTCTGGAATGTTATAAATAATAACAAGCACCTCTGTAAACTCAGCTGCAGCCAAGGTATGTAAACATTTCTTAAAATCACTCAAAGAAATTTGACTGCAAATTTAAAACACATCCCCTTAAAAATAATTCCAGATCGCTAACATGGGAAAACCAAAAAGACTCTGTTAGAAAAAATCATGTTAATTTTTTCGAAGTGTAGAAAAAGAGGTCCAAAGCGAACTAGTTCTAAACTGTGGAAATGGTAATGCAGCGGTGGCAATTTCCATTTCCTATGACATCGCCGTGTTAAATTCACCAGTTGTTTACATGCAAAAGAGATTTATCGCGTACTAGTAGTGGTTCTAAATGTACTAGAAGCGAACCAGTTCAGAACTAGAGATTTTCCCTACAGGGATACATACACACATATCTATCTATGAATGTATGTACTTTTGCGCGGTTATCTCCGACCTTCTGCAGCACCAAGCACTTTCTTGGAGCTTAGTTTGTTGGTGTATTGCTGTGTGTGTATGTACCGCTCTCGTTTCGTACTTTTGCTACAGTGTGTTTGTCTTGCTTTATATGTATTAGAATTTGTGTCCGTACTTTAGTGTGTGTGTGTGCACGCGTGCATCTACGAGAATTTAAGTTTGCAGCTATTGTCCATGGTGTTGTTGTAGCCAGTGTGCGCGCCTTCTTCCGCGTATACACCCGCGCAATCAAGTATTCTCAGTTAACACCCTCCCTTCTCGCTAAGGGCAATCCGTACCGAATTCCGTACTGTCGTTTGTGTGACCGTCCTTCCTTAGTGCTCGATGGTTATATGCATGTATGTACATATTTATTTTTGTATGTACATACATATGTATGTACATATTTAGGAGAGTATTTCAGCTTTAAATTCAGCTTTAATTTAGAGTCGTTGCGTTTTGTTGGTGCACTGTCCGGCTGCAATGCTTTAGTTTTGTTTAATACGCTTTGCCAGGGCCTTTATAGAGAGTGAGTTGGTAGGCCAGTGTACGTGTAAATATACTGTAATTACATGCGTATATGCATATTATTGTAGATATGTATGTACGTACATATTTATATACATACATACTTATGTATTTATATAAAGTGTAGCATCTACTATACTATGTACATTAGGGCGTAAAAAAAGCTCGCCGTACACCCCCTCATATGAAGTGTTTTTAAAAAGCATTTAAAAAAATAAAAAAAAAATTTTTTTGGACAACCCTAGTAGTCGCCCAATTACATTTTTCTTCATATCTTTGGCGTTTATAGTCGGATTCTAAAGTGTGATACACCAATGTTTTTACCGTCAGGAGGGGGGTTTTCCAACGGATGCTCATTGGCCTCATACTTATGCATTTTAACATTGCACATTTATTACATGCACCATGGTTATTAAAACCTTTAATTTTGGGTGCTAAGCGACTGATATATCAACAGAATAAAATCAGTTAAAACAAACAACTTTTTTGTCGCTTAAAATGTTTTAACTGATTTTATTCTGTTGGCCATGGTTTGACTGAGAAAATGCAAACTCCGGCTACGACATCGACAGTATTTTTGTGCCTAAGCCCTTTCCGCATTAATAATCTCTTAGCACTAAATAAGATTAGCTTTAAGATTAGATTATAGGCAGGGGTTTACCAGAAAGGTGAAAAAACTATAATTAATACGTGCGCCGGGTATATAAAGTTCGATTTCGCCCGAACTTATACTTCTTTACTTGTTTTGGGTACTGTTTAGTTATTTGCCCAATGATTTCAGGTTATTGTGTCCAAATGGGTGACCGGGTCCAACAAGTTTTAAACACACATGTAGTCAAGCATCTAAACTTTATTTGAAAAGTAAATCTTAAAATTTCCGAGCACTTATATTATCAATAACTCCTGTCATGAAATATGAAATTTTTTTGCAGCTCGGAGTGAGTTCTGCTGATTATTCTGAGCGTCAGAGACCGAAATTCAGCGATAGTTATCGAGTTATGAAAAATGATCGGATTAACGAAATATGTCGAATTAATGAAATGTAACAAGTTATCGATATTCATTGAATTATCAATATTTGTAATAACCGAGTTCTTTCAACTTATCGAAATTTATGGAGTTATCAAAAGTTTATCGAGTTATCGATATATACATATATCAGTATATGTAGATTTTTGAGTTATCGAAATTTTTCGAGTCCTGGAAACGCGAAGTTATCGAAATATATCGAAATTTAAAGAAATTTGTCCAGTTATCGAATTTTATCGAGTTATCGGGATATAGTGTTTCAAAATTGGTTGGTTTTTCTCTTTTTTTCCCTCGAAGACGTAAACAAACACGAATAAGAGCACGAAGACGAATACTGAGACGAAGTCGAATACGAACACGAAGATGAACACGAAGACGAATGTGAAGACGAACGCAAACACGAATATGAATATGGATATGGATTTGTAACGAATAAAAATATGAAGACGAATACGAAGAGTAATACGAAAAGTAGTGTGAAGATGAATGAGAAAACGAATTCGAAATCGAAGACGAAGACGAAGACAAATAATAATAAATATGGTTAATTTAAACTTAAAACAAATTTCTGCAATATGAAATTAATTAGAAGTGCATCGGAGGAAGGTTCACTTTAGTACTGTGGCCCAGACGCATTAATTTTAATTTTTATTTTTAATTTTTTTATGTTTTTCGTTCGAACAAAAAATTACACTAAATATGGCACAACGCCGAAACCGTCGGAAACGCAAACAATCAAAATGAAATAAATAAATTTTTTAGAAATTTTCTAGAACACTGGTCGAATTGCGACAGTAGCTGGCACTCCTGGTTACAAATTCATAGCCTCAAGACTGCTTTCAGCAGGGGCCTTTCCAATTCGCCTCTAGGTGTGCTCATTCATGGAATGTCAAGCAACGCTTCCTTTGCTGGCATCCCCAGTAATTAGCTTCTAAGCAGTCAGAGATTGTACGGCGACATTGAGTTTGGTGGAAGGAATTAGCCGCCAAATTAGTCGGACCTTAAGTAGTAGTAGTAGTATATTTATTTATTCATCTTGCAGATACATTATGAAAATATTTAGTTTTAAAACAAGTACAGCGTGGCTAAATTTAAATAAATAAATAAAAACAGATGTGACAATAACAGAATTGTTGTGTGTCACGCTGTGTACATAAATACATCGATACATGTTCAATAAAATTCATTAATTATTAAGTTCCTATATTGAGTGCTTTCTCGTAGATACTTATACAAAGCTAAGTAGTTGTGACCGTTTAAGATGCTTATGACTTTAGCCAAATCTAAAACTTTTTCACCAAAAAATTTCAGACGTATGTTTTTATAGATGGGGCAAATATTAATAAAGTGATAGATACATTCTACTTCCCCCAAATTACAAACTGGACAAATTTTCGAAGAAACGTTTTTAAAAGGTCTTGCGTTGAGGTTGAGGAGACCCGCTCTAGCGCAGAAAATCAAACTTATGTTGTACGTGCTGAATTCATCACTTAAATATGTTTCAGATAATTTTTTATATGTAGAACACTGTTAAGATCCTAATGTTTATCTTTTATTACATATTTTCAATGGAATGCATGCACTTTCATGATAAAAATGTACGTATATAATAAAATGGCTTCAATGAGCACGATCTGTTTAACATCATGTGTCAAGTAGCGGGTTAAAAGCGAATGTACACTAGGGTGGATCGACAAAAAAGTTGTTCCAGTCCACCCCTAGGATTAAAGATATTTTGAAGGCGGTCGCAAAAAAAATTTTTTCCTGTAGAGTCTCGCCGGCTTTTTGGTAGCGGTTCTCCAGCTCCATTTGGTAAATCTGTCTTCAGTGCTCGCTACCATAACGTCTTTCCACTGCACCCATTAACGCATCGTAATTGTCCCTTTCGCACTCGGGAACAGTCTGCAAAACCTCCGCTGCAGGCCCCTTTAATGCAACGAAAAGCGCAGCGGATTTCTCTTCCATGATCCACCTGTTTGCTGTGGCCGTCTTCTCGAATTGGAGCTTGAAGCCCTGGAAAGGAATTGTGCCGTCAAAGGATGGAGTTTTTACCTTGGGAGCGTTCGTCGAAGAAACTGGACGATTCAGCTGCAAATCACGGAGACGACCTTCTAACTCATCCACGTTTGCCTCGACTTTATCCTGTCTCTCTTCGATTTTATCCTGTATATGTGTAATCTTTGCATCCTGCGCTTCTAGCTGCAATGATATACGGGCCTCCTGTGCTTGTAGCTGTGTTTCTAGCCGCGATGACACCTGTGCTGATACCTCTGATGACATACGTGTCTCTAATGCCTGCATCTGTGATGTCATACGTGACTCCTGCACTTGTAGTTGTGACGAGATCTGTGACGACATCTCTGACGTGGCCACTAATATCATGTTCATGTCCATAACTTTCGATGAACTAGGAGCCTGTTCTTCAACCTGCGTAGATGTCTGCTGCATAGATTCGTCCTTTTCTTCTCCCTTTGTGGATGTACGCTCTTCTTCAAGATCGAAGTCGTATTTGTGAACGTCGATACCTTCCTCTTCCATAGCTTCCTGCAGCCGTGATTGTAATTCCACTTTGTTTCCAGTCATGGATAGTCCTCGCTTTGCCAATTCCTTTTTGAGAGGCTGTATCTTCAGGTCGCTAAACTTCGCCATTTCTAATACTTACTCTTCAGGGATCTATTTAACAATCCCAATTCTGACACCAATTGTTGCGATTATCCTTTGATCCTCGATATTTTCCCAAATTCTTCGGGTTCGATCACTAGATTGTTAAATTA
Organism: Rhagoletis cerasi; assembly: GCA_029783565.1. Classification (NCBI taxonomy): domain Eukaryota; kingdom Metazoa; phylum Arthropoda; class Insecta; order Diptera; family Tephritidae; genus Rhagoletis; species Rhagoletis cerasi. Next base: position 7,861 of record JAPVRG010262467.1, read on the forward strand.
AAATGCCCAGTTTATGTTACGACTAACTTTATTGAACAGTAAACACTTTACAATACTTGCTTAGTACAAATTTACTGGTAGCTTGCTTGATAGCAACTTGAATGCTTACAACGATCTTTACTCTCCGCTTTCTGATTTACGAATGACTTGCTGTGCAGTGTAAGCTCACGCTTTTATACCTGCGTTCTCATCTCTAGAACGAGAGAAGAAGAACGAGGCCCCGGCAGTTAGAAATTATGGTAAATTTTATGGCAGAGCACAGCGATCTAGCGAAGGAGCAAGTCAAAGGATTAGCTGCTAAGCAATCTTCCCACTACCTTTGGAAAATATTGGAAGCAAAATTAAATGCTTGTTGACCTTCTACTCAAAATTTTGTTGAGTTAAAAAAGGTAACAGCTATCAATTGCACTCGTTCCGCCACTTGGCCTTCATCTGCATCCAATTATGAATCCATTTGGTAATTTTTTTATTAAAGATTTTCACTTTTATTTGTAAAGGCATGTACAAACACATATTCAATAAATTTAACACAATAACGAATGAGTTAAAATTCACAAACTTCGCAATCGAATTAGAGGCAATTTAAATTTTCTGGTTTTGATTTCATTTTCTTTGTGTATTTTGCTTCGCGTTTGGCATTTGACGAGCAGTGTTGCATACTATTTTCGAATATCTCCGAAAGTTGATTCGAACGAACTACGGAGTACTAAGGTGCGTTCGAATCGAATTTGGCTTTCGAATAGAACAACCTTTCGATTCGAACTACAGAATAAGGGCCCAGATCCAATCACCTTGCGAATCACGAACAAATCGTTGTCTTCTCTAATTTTTATCGGAAATTTATCGAACTCAGCTGTCAGAGAAAAAGAGAATAGAAAAACCCAAAGCAAATAAAGGGAGGAAATGAAGTTAAAAAATGAAAAAACAACAATAAACTCTTGAATCGAATCAAGAATGTGCCGTATAAACGGGGCGATTCGCCGTTCGTAATTGAGGGAGCGAAACACTTGATTCGTTTGTTGTGTAAAGGTACTTTAAAAGCAAAAAATAACCAATCACTGCTTCCGTTGAATAGCAGCAGAGAACGTAGAAGGAAGAGAAGGACCGAAAACAGGGAATGGCTGCTTTTTCGAGCCAACTAAACCGTAGAGATGCTTTTCGCAGCGCCAACTTTTTCACCCGATTTAACAGCGAGAGCAACAAAATTAACAGAATTTGAATAAAATGAGAAATTAGAGACGATTTATTTCGACGATGTGAAAATGTCTGCTAAGTGTCTTGTTTAAAAAAATGCATACGCGTGCTTTTGTTAATCTATAAATTTTAGTAATTTTGCTTGTTTTACTAAATGTTCGTGCTTTATAACCAGCCCTTCTATGTATTTCAAAGCACAAATTTCCGTAGCAAAATTATTTAAGTTGACAAACACATGTGCGCAAACGCAACCGTATCATTCTAACAAAAACATTTTCATTGATAAAATCAAATAAATACAAATTTTGCACGTTCAAATATACATATGTACACACAAATATATGTACGCATACATATGTACATTTCATTCATAAATTCAATTTTGATATTTGGCAATTTTGTGAAGATTTTTAAATTTTTGTCTGCCATCGATCTCGGCGAAGTGATGCTAAAACGGCCTCCCGATAATTTGAACCACAAACATAACCAAATGTGCTCAAGAAATTTTTAAGAAGTAATTTTTAATTTTATTTTTTGCTTTTTCCAACATAATAGATGGTCTTTTAAAGTAAACATATGTCCCAAGTACAATTTTTATTAATTGATCATTTCTTATTCGTTTTTGCAATATCAGAAAAATTCAAACGCAACACAAATCAAACTTCGCGATGTTGAAGTTAAAGCGAGTCTACTGTTGTTGTTTGTGCGCATGTGTGTGTGGTAATATGTCGGCGTACATTCGTTTTTAACCCGCTACTTGACACATGATTTTAAACAGACCGTGCTCATTGAAGCCATACGTGATGCATAAAGCAGCATTTTATTATATACATTTTTATCATGAAAGGCCTTACTTAAGTTGCTCTAGAAACAATTTTTTATGCAAATAATTCATGTATTCACATTTACATTTGTAAAAACTTAAATTTTTGTGGATTTCCGAGTGATCAGTTGCTGTCGAATAGAATTTTCTAACTTTCGACCATTTTGGCACTTGCTTTCGAAGCAGAGAGCACCACATTTTCCATAATCGAAAGGGGATAAATTAAATCCGAAGGGAACAGAATGGAACTCGAACATCGAACGAATGCTACTCGAAAGGTTCTTTCAAAGTATCAATCGTTCGAAAGCGAACAAATTTACTTTCGAATCGAACTACAGGGTAAGGGCCCTGAATCAACTACCAATGAGGTGATTCGCTCCCAAAAATTTAGTATGGGCGAATCACGTGTTTCGGTTCGTGATTGGGGCGCCAATTACGAATGGGAGAGCGAATCAAGAATGGGACAGGGAATCACCTGGCGTGTAAACATCCTTTTATGCATTTTGCTGTGATTTCTTTGTTGGTGAATTTTTTGCTAGTGGTGAATCTTTACCTTCAAAGTTTGTGTGGTGCTTTTGTTTCTATTGTGATTTTTGATGGTAATTTTTCTGCTTATTTGCAGAGAACGTATATAAGAGAGAAGGACCAAGAACGAATCAGCGTGGAAATTGTCAAATACTAACAAAACGTAGAGACGCATTTCATAACAGCCCAAGTCAAGAGAGCACCCAGTTAACAGAGGCAAACGAAATTTTACAGATTGAGTATTTTGATCATGTAAATGAATTTTTCGTCTTTTTAGAAAATGAAATGCCGATGGCTTTTTGCATTTTTGTTTTATCAAGTTTTATTATCTCAATTGGTAAATTATTTAAAATGAATGCATGGTTAGATGTCAGAAATTATTTTTGCCATAATATTAATTTTTATGACGTGTATACATATTTTCAATTTTAATATTACTTTAGTTAAATATATAATTTCGCAATCCAAGTATCATTATGCATTAATAATTGCGATTGCTGCAGTTAAATTATTTCAACATGCATGCAAAAAGTCAAACGGATATAAAATCGCCTGGGTAAAAGATTGTCGTATGTTATTCACGTTTCCTATGCGCATATGACAATATTTTACCCAGAAAAAGTACATATCGTCGGTGATACTGCAAAACGTTCTGTCAGTTATTGGCGGTAGTGCTTAAATTTCCTGTTATATGTGT
>JAPVRG010262482.1:0-17410 GCA_029783565.1 Rhagoletis cerasi
TAGTAATATTCATAGTTTTCAAATATTAATTTCTATCAGCGAAAAGTATCAAAATGGTACATTTGTGACCAAAAAAGTATCAAAGTATCAAATCACAAAATTTAGAAAAAAAAGTATCAAAATTGATACAATTGTATCAAAACGGCAACGCTGTGTGCGACTCTAGTTTCTTCTGAGTTCCTGCCGCACGAATTCGCGACGCATGCACTCGAAGCTGTACATGAACTTGGACGCGTTGCTAAGGGGTTTGATTTGCACGGCCAATCATTTTCATATTGCGACTGTGTGAACCAATGTTTTATTATCAGATCGGCGGCATAAAGGTTTTCGAACACTGAAGAAGAATTGGAACTATCTTCGAAGCAAATGAGATGGAAAGGAGACGTAAGCGCCAAATGTTTTCATTTTGTATTTTGATCAAAATTCCATCACATCCTTTTCATATCCATAGGATATGATAGGATATAGAAATAGGACCACAAGGAATTTAGAACGCACTCTAACTTAACCTAACATGGCAACTATTTTAATTTTAATATTATGATCAAAATAAAAAAATTAAAAATATTATCCAAAAAATCTATGTAAACTAAATTTTTTAAATTTTCTCGCCTTAAAAAGTTTCCTTGTCAGACACACAAACATGTCTACTACAACTCACATAGGACGAGCCGTTCTTGAGTTACGCTTTGTTTTACGTATATAGAAATTTAAATTTTTAAGTAGTTGCCAACCCTCTTCAAAATTATTATACCTGGATAAGAGTGTATTTAAATACCTTTTAATTGCTAAGCGCTTTGCAATATTTTATTTAAGATTATATTTTACTCACTAAAATTTTAGATAGGTGGCAACCCTATTTAAAAGATTGAATTTTTGCCTAAAGCGGTGAAGCTGGACTTCAAAATGGTGTTTCACTCATTAAATTTTATGGAGTATTATGTAAGATATGATCGGGATTGACCAGATACAATGCTTTTAGCTTTTTTTTTTTGAAACTATCAAATTTTAACAACATGACTATTTTTCGCACGTACGTGGGCTGCCCTTTTTCAAAATGAGGTCTCAGTCGTTGAATTTCATAAAATATTAAGCGTGATATCGTCTGGTAGCAGTAAAATATCTTCGTTTACGAACCAAGTAGGGCAAGAAATATGATTTTTGTAAATATCTTGACTCCAGCGCCATCTCTCGAGTAAATTATTAAATCAAAACATTTCTCATCCGTTAATTAATCTCTGTTTCAAATATGAACTAAATCGGTCCATGAATGCGACTTTTCAGAATATCTCGACTCCAGCGCCACTCAGGGCGAGTTTATCTCTGTTTGTCGTTTAAACTCAGTTCAAACTCAGTTAAACGAAGTTTAAACTTAGTTTAAACGCCCAATCCGGCTGGGTTAAACCGAGTTTAAGCTATCAGCTGTTATGCTGTCTATTTGCCGTTTTAGTATAATAAAATAATAATATAATAAAATAATAATAGTGTAATAAATTTTTTTGTGGAGGGTGTTGCGCAATTCAGCAGTTTTGTCTTATTTTTGTATTGCTCATACGAGCGCCTTGGCATATGCAACGCTTTTTGTTCCCATTAGCATAGAGAAAAAACAGTGTTGCCCTACAAAACATCTAAATTATGAAGTGGCCTTAAACTCGCACTGAAAAACTGGTCGGTAGTTTAAACTTAGTTTAAATTTAAACTGAGTTTAAACCAGCACTGAAAAACTGTCCCTTAGAGGGTCCATTTTTTGCAGAAACGATTATCTTTGCAAAGACATTTTATATACTGAATATGAACGAAATCTACCCATAAATAAGATTTTTAGAAATATCTCGACCACAGCGCCACCTAAGGGCAATTTTTTCACACAAACACTACTCGGGCCGCAGTAAATGTAACAGCACCAAATTTACCAAATCGGTTCAGCCGTTCTCACGTGATGCGATGACCAACGAACGCCATTTCATTTTTATATATAAGATAGCGGCTACCCCACCGAGTATGAAAAAATATTTAGCTAGAAAACCCTGTTAAAACACTTTCATTAATTTTTCGATACCTCTCGTATGCATTTTAAAATCGGTAATTTATGTTAACGGCTTTTATGTCACACACAGGCCAGCTGCTCTATTTTTCGCCCACCTAATTACCACGCCTAACTAAGCATTGCCGTTAAAGCTATGTACATTTGCGCTGAGGCGTTTTGTGCAGATGTTTCACCAAATAATTAACGAGTCAATTGACATGTGGCAGTTTAGCGTACTCACAATACAAGAGCCATTTGAAAAACCCAGCCTTTTGGATAGATGATTAAAGGTTTTGAATGAAAGTGGAAATTTGGTGGTAGACGCGAAAATTTTAGGCGAAAATTCCGCAGCAGATTTGGTACGTGCTATCGCAGTAGAAACGGTGATAAAAGTAGGTACATAAGTTGTGAAGGCGTATGTACTCGTATTTGTTTGTATAAGCACTACTTACAGTGCTTGTGCTTGCGATGTCCTCCATTTGGGCATTTTCAGGTACAACTGTACCATTCCAAAATGCTTGTATATGCACGTGGGCACATACATACATACAAATAAACATCTACTACATACATACAAACATGTCGACAATGCCTTCAATTATCGAATGGCAACTTCGTGCAGGCCAATTCAGTTCAAGGGTACGATTATTTGAATTGAATTGTGAATTTGTCAGCAAACAATTTATTTTTTTTATTGTTTATGTAGAGTAAAAATATTTAATTTATGACACTTATATGCCAACAAGCAATATTTATGTGCATGCATACATATGTATATTAGGGTGGTCCAATAAGACACAGGAACATTCTTCCTACCACCCCCCCAGAATTATAGAAAATGGAAAATAAGGAGACCACTATTTTTATACCCCAGCGCACTTGTGCACAAGGGTATATTAATTTTGTTCACATAACGGTTGTTTGTCACAGCCTTAATGAATCGAGATAGATATTGACATATATGTACCAAAATGCTCAGAATGAAAAGGAAAATTGATTAAGCCATATCTGTCCGTCCGTCTGTGCACACGATAACTCGAGTAAAAATTGAGATATCTCAACGTATTTCTATTGTTATAAGGACGGATGGTATTGAAAAAGGGCGAAATCGGACAGTAACCACGGTTACCTCCCATATAACGGTAGTTTGAAGAAATACAAAAACTGCATATTTTAGTAACTAAATACTGAAGCTAATTTACTCAAAATTTATGTTGGCAAAAAATTACTTAGAAAGAAATACGATTATAAAAATTTTGTATGTGTATCGGTACAATTAATGTACTTGACACAAGAAGGCAAGATGTTGAAAATGTTTGAAATCAGCCTAAATTTACGCCCACTTTTCATATAACGGTCAAGTTCAGAAATATGAAAACTTCGATATTTCGAAATTTAAAACGGTAATTTACTCAAAGTTGGTACTCACAACCAATCTCTTAACAAGAAATAAGATTTTTTGCGGACTTATGACTTCTTAAGTTTATATCAGTAACCGCTTTATCGATTTCTATCAAACCAGAGCTTTTAAAATTCCATTACGATTATTAATCATTAGTTTATTATTAGTTTTTAATTTTAATGATTATTTTAATTCTCTTACATAACCCAACAATTAATAATTAATTATAATTAAAAATTATCAAAAATAATCACGATTAATGGCCGTTAAAAAATAATCAATTAATTAGAAATAATCTAATAATCAAAATTAATCAAATACTTTTTTTAATTATTTGATTATTTTTAATTGTTTGATTATTTTCAATTTTTTGATTGTTTTTAATTATTTGATTATTTTTAATCATTTTTCGAAATAGATGAAGCTTTGTTTGGCAGGAAAATTTGCATTAGTTAGTATTAAATAACTGAAACCAAATTCACTGTACGAGTAAATACTTTTTAATAAGTGGACTATGTGTGTATATTGACAAAAATGGGGAATTTTCCTAAGTTTTATACCAAATTTGGAACTCTGATGTGTGTATAGAATGCGGTTTTGTTGTAGTACGGACAATACTTTAATAAAAAATTAGCAAATAAAATAAAGCAACCAGTGCTGTTATCCTTGTGCATTTATCTCATGTTACAGTATTGATTCTCGTCACATGTATATTAACTGCGTTGCAATGTATTATCCACAAGCTTAAATAAATCATGAAATTTAAAACAAAAACCAAAAACAATTGAAAATAATCAAATAATTATATTAATCATGCAATTAAAAAAGTTCAAAAATAATTGAAAATATTAAAAATAACAAAATAATCATGTAATTAAAATTAATTAATTAATTTTTTTTAATTACATAATTAATTACTAATCAAATGTGCAATAATGGCATTTAATCATTAAACGGTTGCCCAATTAAAACGTGCTTTAATTAATAATCATTATTTCTTTAACTCTAACTGAGCATATTATCGAAAATGTTTGAAACATGAAAAAACACCCCTGTTTACCACGTAACGGTAGGTTTCAGAATCGTGAAAAAACGACCTTTAATACGAGCGCGGGGTATTTTATGTTCGGTTTCGCCTGAACTTAGACTTCTTTACCTGTTTTATTTTGAAATCGGTTAATATATAATGCCCGGCGGATTGAAGTTTTCCATATACATATGCTTTTTAAAGGGGAAAATAAATTTTTTCGTAGAATTTTTGTAAAATAGTTAAAAAATATTTTTTTATCAAAAAAATACTTACCTTCAGAAATCTTCCAACAATATATAAATTCAACTCCAAAATTTTACAAACTATTTTTGCAAAACGTGCGTTATGTGGTTACGAACACAAAGAATTACTAATTTTTGTAAGTAAGAGATAAGTTAAATATGCGTCATATTTTTATCGCTTGGAGATTTCTTAAGGGAAATATTTTAATTGGATCAAAAAATTTTCATTTTTAACGATTTTATAGCAATTTACGAAAAAATATATTTTCTCTATTTAAAATATACAGAAAACTTTAAAGCCCCGGCGACACGGTTAAATATTAACCGATTTCAATAAATAAAAAATACGGGTATCCTTATTTTCGATATTCTTCAATACTAGGTGTAGCTGGTAAAAAATAATCTTGGATCTCTCTAATGTACTTACATACATTAAAGTGGTTGAACAAAAGTGCTACTTTGAAAATATTTTCTTAATTGTTTTTATTGCATACCAGCATTCAAGTGAATCGTTTGGTTGCAATGCAGTGTAAATACAAAAGCAATTTACATGCCAAACCAGTCGGAAGTGTGAAAATTTGTCCTATTATTGCAGTCATTTCCGTTGGCATACTCAGTAAGCGACTGTGGTGAGGAGTTCCATTTTAGTGGACGAGCCAATTTGCAGGTTCAAGTAAACGTGCGAGAGTTCGTATATACTTGCTATATAATTTTCTTTGCCAGCATGGCTAAAGCGATAAAAAAATTTTCAAGTAGTTGCATTTTACTGGCAAACTTAGTTGGCCTTTGCAATAACTATGTATTGAAAAGCCATGCACGCACCAGCTATGGGGGATGTGGCGGATGATTGCAGTTTTCGCAGTAAAGTTTAATGGATTGTAAAGCTTAGCATAGCTTAGCACGTGCTCGCTGGTTTAAGGTGGATGTGAAAAGGCTATAAAGGGCTATAAAATGCATTAAAACGTTTCAATATACATACATACATACATACATGCAAACACAAATGAATCACATGTGCACAGGAAGTGCACTTATGTAGCCCCACCGAGCGCATACGTACCACTTACATACATACCTACATTCACAGGGCACCTCTCGTAAGCAAGTATGTATGTACGTATGAATTGTATAACCTTGAAAATAAAGAATTTTGAAATCTTAATTTTATGAAATATGTTCAATGCCATGTGCAGTACATAGTCGATATGTTTTATGTCGCCGATTTTCCCATGCTTGGTTAAACCCTTTCTTTATGAATTTTACGTGCTCTCAGTTCGGTAATTTTGTACAATACCAAACAAATATTTGTGCTCAGTGAACTTCACACATGCGTCTCAACCTTTTTAACTGCGAAAATACACTTAAAAACAAACATTTGTTCTACCCATCTACATGTGAAAGTAATTAACAGACACTCTTCAATGATTGCTTGAACAAATATGTACAAGGAGCTCTTCAACCTCAGAGTGTCTGCTGTACTCTTCCGGCGCTAAACAAAAACCCTTTTTTGTAACTAGTTATAATATTTGCTTTAACGGTAATTTCCACTGTTGAGCGGGTTGAGGTTGTGTGCCAGCTATACAGTTTTAAGGTCTTATGTTAAAGGAATGTAATTTTTTACCTTTGGAGCTAAAATTTTTCAGCTTTTCAGCGTCTTCTACAGAAGTTCAGAAAATGCCAAAAATCCGTTTTTGAATACTTACATCACAAATTTCTCAAAAACTAGACCCAATTGAATATAAGAACCAGTGGTCACTGGTTTTGCCGCATGCAGTTGTCGGAATTTTTGTTGGACTGCGTAATTAATTGACCTCTAAGGTGTTGATTTATTATTTTTGAGGAGCGACTAGTCTCCTTTTATATCCGCTCTGGTATTAGTCTCATGTTTCTTCTTGAGTTATTTTGTAGTCATCCTGTTGTGGATCATATTTTTTGCAAGCTAAATAAATCCACATGCACGTCTGTATGTCTAAGAGTATGGATTACTCAAAATACGATTTTTATTTGATTTATTACTTTAATTTCTCAATTTTCGATTCTTCTATCAATCCTTGACAGGAAAATAAAACAAACAAAATTCCAATCAATTGAGAAAGCTTTATTTTCATTTTCGAAAAGTTTTTAATACCTTCGAGACTAAGCAGAACTTGTTCAACTTCATCCGCTTTTAATAGAGATTACTTTGTTCGATTTTTTTCTGCTTATTTTGTTAAGTAATCTACTGAATTGTTCTGCTTTGGTGTCAATTGTTCGCTGTTGCCATTTTTCTCCTTGCTTAGTTTTATTTATGTTATCTTTTATTGTTTAGTTTCAGCATTTTTTGAGCTATGTACCTCGGACTCCCAGTGGGGTTTGTTTCACATCAATGAGCTACTCATATTTACATATGTATGTAACGGGTTTTTCGATAGGAAGGACACATTTTTTTTAACATTTCTCGAATAGGAGTGAAGCTGGCCTCGCGATTCTTTCACATTTTGAAAAGTCCGTCCATGTCATTTGATCATGGAGAGATACACGCTTCAACAACGTTTGCAATGCGCTTACGTCGATTTTCGGTTGCGATTTAACCCCTTCAAACTTTTTTCTTTGGAGTTACATTAAATTGCTGGTCTATGCCAACAAGCCAGCTGGTTGGAAGAGCTACAGGCCAACATCGACCGCGAAATTCCTGGTATTTCGGCCGATTTGTAGCTCGAGTCATGGAAAATTGGATCCAGCGTATTCACTTGAGGAAGCGCTTCTGCGGCGGACAATCAAACGACGTCGTATTCCATGAATAATGATGGCATCGATTGTACCTTCTTTTGAAATATAAATAATTCCCATGACTAACCCACAAGTGCTTTAATTAAGAAAGCAAAATGCGTTGCTCCTAATGAAACCCCCTTTATGAAGTTTTTTCTCTTTTAAGAGTTGTTTTAAAACAGTTTGCTATGCAGTGGTTGACACAATAGTTCCATTGTTTGCTATCGTGCTTAGATAGTTTATGGTATAAGTTTAAAATTTTGAGTTTTCTGCCATAGGAGGTTGATTACAGTAGTATGCATGTATGTATGGCTGTGTGCATATGTGCATATGCATATATCTGTATAGATATGAAAGTATGAGGTGGATAGTTTCGTTCAACTTAAAGTTTTGATAAAATTAAAGTTTGTCCGCTTATGTAAATTACTAAACTGGGAGTAATTAACTTAAGAATAAAATAATAATAATAATAATAAATTGGATTCGAGAATTATGAACAAACATTTAGAGCATAGGGGACAGTTGGTAATTAAACAAAGTATTATTAAATTAGTGAAATGGATGAAAAAAACTGTTGTTTGCGGTGCTTATATTTAGTCCTCAATACAAAAATATTTTCGTTGGAATATGGTAGATCAATTGTATCGGAAACTCGAACTCTTCTGTAATAAAGTCGTGGTAGACGAGTTTCAAGAGGTCATAAACAGTGTTGCCGCGAGCTCGAAAAAAAGTGTATCAATTGCCAAGCAATAAAAGTATCAAAAAATATCAAAAGCAAATACATACAACAAAAATATTTAAAATTTTTATTTTAGAAATGATTATTAAGTAAAATTTTACCATTAAATACATAGTTACTACATAAAAACTTATTTAAATATTACTTGTTTTAACAAAACAGGAAAATGCACTAAGAAAAAAGAAACATGATTTTGTCAAAACAGTCATTTTCGGCTTTTCCATGTTAGTGATTTGAAATTTTTTAACAGGGGAAAGTATTTTTTAAACCGACTTAAAAATAAATTTGTTTGAACGGTTCTAAGAAATTTGACTTAAATTGAATATTATAAAGTTCTGGCTGTAGCTGAGTGCGCAGAGGTGCGTGCTGCTATTTGTTAGCTTTCAGGAAGGCCCGGGTTCGAATGCCGTCAGACGCAACATAACTTTTGAGTTTTGTTTGGTTTTTCTTAATTACGAAAAAGCATCTGAGAATTGCAGAAGGAAATCGTATTCAAGCGAAGAAATCTCAAAGAAAAAATCAGTTTAAAGTAAACAAAAGATCGTTTGGCTCCAAATCATGTGATTTAGTTTGAAACAAAGATGTCATGGTTTATTTTTTTCGTATTGTGTGTATGCTTAGTTGCATACCAAAAGACACACCCATCATAATTCATGACCTTACATCAAACTTCTTGAAGCCAATTCAAAAATATCTTTATATACATTCACACAATTTTTCAATATAATCCAAAAATATGTATAAGTGAAGAGCTGTTTTGCACTTACATACAAGGCGTATGAAAAGAAATGCAGGGTTGTATTTCCATTACAAAAGTTACCAAATCAATCTTAGAAATACATATCAAATTTCAAGACCTTAAACTATAAGACAAAAAATTAAGTTTTTCTTTAAGCTGGTAATATTATTTACAGTTTTTACAATTCCATTTCTATCAGGATAAAGTATCGAAATTTGGCATTTGTGAACAAAAAAGTATCAAAGTATCAAAACAGAAAATTTAAAAATAAAAGTATCAAAAATTATACAATTGTATCAAAACGGCAACACTGGTCACAAATTGATTTTGAGGGAGGAAGCTAAAGTTAAAGAGTAAATTCTTGAAGACAATTGCAGACGCAGGAATGCATAATTTGTTTTGCTATTGACGAAACATTGTATCTACCAGGGTTACCGAGAAATTTGTCCTATATACTTAAGGGCATTATTATTTAGGTCATTTTTGATTAATTTATTTATATGACATGATATCCAAAACTTACAAAAACAAAAAAAGTAATTTAAGGAAAAGTATGAGAATTTGTGTCAGAAATAGGCCATGTCGAGAATAGTGATGTGCCGAGTCGGCTATTTTTGGTACTCGAGTATTTTGGTACTCATTAAAAAAGAAATCGAGTCAGAATTGGAGTCAGAATTCGAGTCAGATACTCGGATCGAGTATTCGAGTTCAGAGCCCGGTATTCGAATACGTTATAAATTCGACTACTGAACATGCACCCAACTAAAATGCTATATTAGAGAATGCACTTTTCTAAAATTCTTAAAAAAATTTTTTGTATTTCCAAAATCAGCAAAAGTTTTTTTAAATTCTTTGCACTCCACTTTCTTATTTTAAAGTTTATAAAAATTCCAAATATCAGATGAACGTTTTGGAGCCAACACAATTGCAAATAAAGTTATTTAAAAATTGGTAATTGATAATATAACAAGGCAAAGTATATATTATGAAATCAGAAATGCAGTCATCTTATCCGTCAATAGCGTTAGCGATTGAAGCCCAACGTAATGGTGCCACGAACTAAACTTTTGCATACATAAGTATGGATTAATTGGAAGCTGTCGATATGATACAAAGTGAAGGGAACTCTAAACGGACTCCTACACCACCCAAGTATTTGCGCAAATAATAATTGGTACAAATAAGAATTTTTCGAAACCCTATTTGATTCATATTTGCACCAATTAGTATTTGCGCAAATACTTGTGTGGTGTATTCGGCGCATAAGGCCTTTCCCCTTATTGTGAGTGTCGACTAGAAATATATAAACGGCTATTGGCGATTATCGATCGTCGATGATATGTGAATGCTGATTAGTCGTTCAATTAGCGACTATGAAGAGTTTTTAATCGCGCATCCTTTTACTCAGAAACAGCAAAGAAGGATGAGCGACTAAAAACTATTCACAGTCGCTAATTGAGCGTGCGCCTTGATGTTGTCCCACAAAGGGGAGGGACCTACAGTTTAACCCCGACTCCGAACGGCGATTGTATTTTTGTGAGAAACCTTTTTTTTTCTAAATTTTTCGCGATGTTGCTTTGACCAGGGCTTGAACACAGGCTCTGCGGAGTGGAAGCGCGCACTGCTTACCACTACACCACAGCGGTTCTTATTCTGCTAAGCCAAATTTTTGGCTAACTAGCTAACTAAATCAGTTAAAAAATTTAAAAATTACTTAGACCCTCAATAATTATTTATAATTTGACCTGAGAATGAATAAGTTGTGAGCTTTCACGATGTATATACTACAATAATATGAAAAAAACAAATTTTTATTCATTCAAAGTCCATGTAAAACGTTTTTTCGATTAGGTTTTAAAAATAATGTCGTCGAAATGTCTGCCTTCGTGTGCGATATACATTTGGACGTGTTCCTTGAAGTTCCGTGCAACTTTATTGACGCTCTGAGTATGGCGATGTTTTCAAGTGACCTCACGGATTTGGGATTTCATTAGATTTGCAGATCCTGTTGCCCTTAAATTTTTTACACATTTCAAAATATTTTTCCGATTAGGAACACTCTTGTTTGGTTCAAACCGAATCGCGTGCGAAATGACCTTTGCGTTATAGTCACAGACTCGCAATTTTTGGAAAAAAAATCCACTTCGAAGACCCGTTTTTCACCCGTCAAAGATATGTTGACTACTGAAAACCCTATCGCTTATGCCACCTAGCGGGCCGACCGCCTTTCTCTACTTGGTCAGGGACCCGTTCAGTGGTTTTCTGAAATGTGGGACTCCATGGAACTAGTACATTTATCACCAGCAGAAATCAACACGTGGGCTGCGATTGGGAAACTGAAAGCTTATCGCAGAGAAAATCTCAGAGGAAATTAAAACATATTTTCTGTTTATTTTTAGCGATTTAACCAAAACAACTGATCAACTTCTAATTTAATAAAGAAAGATAAAGGCGTACGATTTGAGATAATTAAACAAAGCAATGACTAGCCAGAAACACCATTTTCTATGCATTTCTTACTTATCTGCATGTGAGGGATTTGCTCTTACCTCGAGTTTATTATTAACAATTGCTTATGGAATTTTTTGTATTTTTTGCATATTTGTTCGCAAGTAAGTAAATATGTTCACATGTTGATGGCTTTGTTATCTCACAAACACACACATTTAGACTAACAAATTTGATGGTAAACTAGAGAATTGTTTTGAAAGCCAATTGTCAAAGCAAGAGGAAAACAACAAGCTAAAATCAGGGAACAAATACAATAGAGGTGTGTCGAATAGGAAACACCAAAGCACAGTCTCTGGTCGCCATGTGATAACATTGAAACAGCAACACGCGAAACTATGATAATGGGAAAAACAAAACATAAATGAAAAGGCGCGTTCAGCGTCAGCGACAGACGTAGTACGTATATATATTTATGTATGTAGCTGCGAAAATAAAGGTGCGAAATGCAATGACAGAGGTGAGAACAACAGTGACAAACAAACAAACTAGCATGTTTGCCTGCAGCGCGAGATGCAAACGGCAACAAAAACAATAATGAAAAACAGATAAGAAAGAGTATCAAAACAAACCAATTCCACGTGAAGTATCTGCAACAGCAGCATCAAGCCAAACAAATAAACTACCTACGATTGAGGGAAGCAACACTCATACGAGTATTCTTCCGCATCCTTGGCACACGTGCAAAACACGTCGTTTCTACATACAATTACCTATGCATTTCCAAATTGTTTTTCTCGACGCTATAATGTTTTCTTCTGCTTGTGTCCAATTGCCGTGTCACTAACTCGCTTTCGAAAATTTCCCTACTCGTTTTTACGCACTGCCAGCGCTGAGTAGCAACTGTACTTACGCGAGTACTAATAAATATTTATGAGGTCTCAATCTGTTTGGCTTTGCGGCTGCCACTTGTTGGACGCACTTTTCAGGAAATTTCGCTGTGCCCTACATACTCAGTGGCTATGCGGTACTTGTTCCGTTGTGGAAAAGCCCACCGGAAATTCCGCCAGATGCAAAATTCGCTAACAGCCAACTGTTTTTACTTTGCTTGGCAACTTTTGGCAATGGGGGAATTACCAGCGGCTAAGTCGTTCCATATGTTGACAAATTAGAGTTCGCTGTGACGCGTTGTGGCAAAACAAAGCAAAAAATACAAAAAAGAATATTACTAACTAAAGCAGTGCTTTGTGAAGTGTTAGTTTTCAACTAAATGCAAAGCAGATTTGTGATTTCGAATTCATTGTTGTTAAATGTCAAAGCAGTTAACTACAATTTAACGCATGCGTATCCTTTACGCTCTCAGCCAATCGGTTGGCAACAGGTGTTCCATGTGTTGGGAATTTTCTATTTTTAAGCGTCTTAATTACACTGACTACAGCGACAATTGTGTACAGTGCACACGCCTTGCTCGGGGAACAAGTGGCAGAGCAGCTGTGCACTTAACTAGTTAGCATCCCGTTGCTTTGTCCTTCTGAGACGCGACATGCCGCCAGATGTGTGTTTAGTACACTCTGCAGTACCACTTCTCTTAACTGTACTTTGTATGACACTGCCTCGCATGATTTGAAATCAGTTGCTTCCACATCCCACAGTCCCGCTGTTAACTTAATATTTTTGACAGAACGTTGACCTCCGCTCTTAACTACAACTGCAAATAATAGCTTAATTGCTAGATTAATTGATTTTATCGGCTGTTAATAATTGGTGTTCATATATGTAACCTTCTTTAAAACTGCATGCTAGTTAAGCTAGAAATTCCTTAACTTCCTTGTTCGTCTCGCCGAAGGAATGTGGCCAGGCCGCAGCCCACTAAGTGAGGTTTGGCTGTCTGCAGTGAAGGTTAAGGAAACAAAACCAAAACGACAAAGTATTATATCAAAATTTATGTTTTGTTTCCTTTTTGAATAGTTTCGAAACAACATTATTATCTCTGTCTACGCATTAAACGACAGGACATTTGCTAGCTACTGTTGAAATATTTATTTTTTCTTGCCAAAAAAATTCGTCTAGACATGGTCATACGAGACGCCAGAACGCGTGAATTATGTTTCGTGGCGTCAAAGAAAATTTGAAGAAAAAAAATCTTGAAAACAAAAAGAATGTAATTTAATACGAATGCAGCTGAATTTTGCAGCACAAAAGAAGTGTTAAAGCAATTAATGACTAATGAAGCAAAGTACTTAGAGAGCCACAGTAACTTTTTGTTGAACGGTAAATTTGTCTAAGTTAAATTTTGCAACCGCTTAGCTTGTTCACTGTGCACATTAGATATTTAAAAAAATAAATTAATTAAATTTTCAGTGAACTGGATTGGACTTAGTCGCAGTTAATCCTGTAATATTTTATCGGATTATTAAAAATTTTAATTGCCAGACAGTGGTAGCTGAGAGGGGTTTATCGACGATGTCGGGGTGTTCTATCCCTTTTGATGTGGCTGGTCAAGATAAAAGGTAGGGCTCTCACATTAACAGCCTATGCTGAAAAGCAAGAAAACGCTCGCTCAGAGGTGAAACGTATACCTTTGATTCTTTCATTGAATCTACCCAGCAGTCATTAAAAAAATAATTATCTATATTGTGTCATGGTATGGTGAGCGGCGGCTGCAAAAGAGGCATGTTTTAAAGGTTTTGAGATTGCATATCGGTCCCAAGAAAGCATTAGATAAAAGTCTACACCTAGAACCAGACGAGTGGAATAAGCGACTCTGATCCAATTACCACACATAGCATTTTTTACGGGCGGATTTATAATGAGTGAAGGAGTGTTTTATTTTGTACGGAGCTTGACAGCCATACAAGCAGCATTGTGTTTGACAATGCAGGAACAGGATATACGAAGTCTGCATTAATGGAGGAGTCACTATTTATTTACTAGATGCCAGAACGAACAGGAATTGAGAGGAATGAGTAGGCTGATATGCTGCCAAAAATCAGGGTCAACTTGCAAGTGGGAATTACGCCAGGCATCTATCTTAATTACCTAATGACAGGATTAGCTTTGACAGTGACATCGAAAGCGAAATCCCTGCAGGAAACTTTACAAGAAGCCAAGATTATTTTTCCTACTCACAGTGAAAAAACCACAAAAACAATTGTAACTTTTACGTAGTACTGTCTCACACCATCTCTTGCGTTCAGGTTAGGAATGAAAACTGCATGGCACTGAAGGAAAATGCAGATGGTTAAAACAGGGTGAGCAGTGCATTTGGACTAAGGTTTAAGCCTACGTCTTCACTTACTTGTTAACACTATGGACTAAATAATGGTCTATGCGAGATCCCACGGATCAGCTAAGCGAATGCATATGAAGCCGTGTAGGAAAGAAAACAAAGCTGAGCGTTATGTAACAAGTAAGGACATATGACAATAAAGACGACTACTTATTGCGGGCCTGAAGCGCGGAAATATACTATTTAAACTCTAACAGGGCACCGTCTTATAGGTAAATACTGCAGAAGTGGTGGAAGTGGCATCTCGTAGTGACATTAACTTGTATATAGGTAGGGTCTATTGATGTATTAAATCAAGCGATATTTCCACTCCTACATATCTTTGGTTCCCGTTAAGTAGCCTCTTTTTTGGAACACTTCCTAACTCGAGATGAGTTTTCTACATATAAGTTATTCTAGGCTGCTGGTAGTAGGAGCCAAAGTTTCCCAAGTAGTTATATTCAGACTATATACTGAATGATAGAACGATTGTTTAAATATCTGTCTAATACCAGAAGCGATTGCCGTATATGGGGTTTCTTATGCGTGAGGCGCTGTAAGTTCTGATTGTTTGAATCGCTCGATCGGTGTTGGATGACAAAAGAAGAGGAAACCATAATGTACTTGGACATTTATACCAAAACCTGCACTGGGATTCGACAATCGCTACGTCAAATTCTCTAAATGAAATACAGTGTGCCCTAAACAACATGAAAAAGTAACAGATGCCAAATCTTGCATTATGAGAGGCATGTAACCAGATCAGGGTTGCGTGATTTCAATTCCTTTTTGATTTAAAAACCGCCATTAATTAAAAAATATATTTGACTTGTGATTTGATTTGTAGACCAAATAAAAAATAAAATTTATTTGCGATTTGATTTGTCACCCAAATAAGAAATAAAAAGGATTTGTGATTTGAATCGTT
This sequence comes from Rhagoletis cerasi, assembly GCA_029783565.1. Classification (NCBI taxonomy): domain Eukaryota; kingdom Metazoa; phylum Arthropoda; class Insecta; order Diptera; family Tephritidae; genus Rhagoletis; species Rhagoletis cerasi. The sequence continues at coordinate 15,571 of JAPVRG010262482.1, forward strand.
GACCAAATCAGAAATCAAATTTATTTGTGATTTGATTTGTTAACCAAATAAGAAATAAAATTTGTGATTTGGTTAGTATCGCGAATCAATTTGTTTGAGAATCCTGAAAATCTCAAAGAAGTTTCGAAAATCCCGAAATAGTCCCAAAAACCTCGAAATTGGTTGACAAATTAAATCACAAATAAATTTGATTTCTTATTTCATCTACGAATCAAATCACAATTGAATTTTATTTCTTATTTGGTTGACAAATCAAATCACAAATAAATTTTATTTCTTATTTGGTTTACAAATCAAATCACAAATAAATTTTATTTCTGATTTGGTTGAGAAAACAAATCACAAATAAATTTTATTTCTGATTTGGTCTACAAATCAAATCACAAATAAAATTTATTTAGGATTTGATGCAACTTTCAATTCAGGTATAAATTTGATTTGTGGATGTGTGATTTGACTAATTCAAAATCACGCAACCCTGAACCAGATGTAGTATGTTGTTAGGCCCACCTGTTATTCTTTTATAGATTTTCGGCGATCAAAATTAGCGATAGCGATTTTCAGAATCGCACTGCAGGAGGTTCGAATGGGAGATGCAAATATGCCTCTGTGGAGCGTTTTAGATTAAAAGTTGTACAGGGATGCTTTTTTTAAGTGAGCGCATGTTACTTAAACAGAAGTTAATTTGAAAGATAAGTTTATCATCCTTCCCTTTTTTTTTTGAATACCAAAGCATACTTACTTTTTGACTGTAAAGAAATAACCTAGCGGGAAGCAGAGAAAAAATTTTTAAAATCGACCTTAATTATTACCCTTTACAATTCATTGCACAGATAGCGCACTTTTTTGGGCCATGCATTAATTTGTAAAACATGAAGCTTAGACCACATACATATGAATTAAATTCATGATAATGATTTTTAGCCATTTTCACTCAAGCGACTACCGAAGACGATGAAGCAATGAACTGTCTGAATTCGTGATAAGGAAACGTAGTAAGCCAAGCATGAAGTCTCCCGAAACAGCTTAGCAAATTCAATAATATGTACTGTATTCACGAAGGCAAAAACCCAAATGAAAATTACGGAAAAAACTTAACTGGAATTTTGCTGAATCAACAGAATTTGAGTCTGTGCGAACGTTTGACTAAATGGATAGGAATTTATGAACTTGCATGTGTGATTCTAATATGGTGCATACATACAGCGGGTTTAATTACTTCCTTTCAGTAAATACTCATGCTTCCTTCACGTCTTCACACCGCATGCGGAAATTGTCATTTACGGTTATTGAGGTGATAAGCCGAAAATTGGAAGGCCATAAATTGTGAGGTCTGGGTGTGCAGAGAACACTCAACTATATAGCACACACAAGTAAGTATGCTGGTATGTCCAAATGACGATTACATCGAAAACACACACATAAGTATGTAGGTTAGTAAACCAAACCCGAAGTCAATAAAATCACATTCCAATTACACGGAAAAGTGGTGAGTTATGGCAATAGAAACGCTACCAAATGAACGCTGATTTAAATGATTTGTACGTCTATTTGAGAGTGCTCTGCTATAGGTGGGTTAGGTGAGGTCTACGCCCACACAAATTTGCAGGCTTGCTATATTCCTTAAATGACTCCAATGGTTTCAACTGACGCTCTTTACTCGGTATAATTGTTTTATCGTCAACCTAATCACCCATTGAGTTGGTAATCAGTATTAGCAACCTCATTATCGTCATCAGCAACAACGGTCTCACTTTAATCAGCATCATTTTTTGTTAATAAACATTGATGCCATCTGCGTTAATGTTGTTGTCTGGAGACGCCTCCTTGGAACGCCCGC
>JAPVRG010262519.1:0-10425 GCA_029783565.1 Rhagoletis cerasi
CTTTGGATATGTGCGCAGCAAAGCAAAGGCACAAAAGTTTCAAAATAAAAGAATTGCTTTCGCAGCACAGCAACAGCAGGTTTTTTAGTGCTGTTGCTGCTATGCTGACAGTTTTTCAAACACTGTTCGAAATTACCTGAGTGATGAACAAAAATTTATTCGTTTTTGAAATTACTTGATTGAAGAAGAAAAATTTATTCGTCCTTCGAAATTGCTTGAATGAAGAATAAAATTTTATTCGTCATTCAAAATTATTTGAATGATAAGAATTAAAATTTATTCTTATTTTTTTTATTCAATTTTTCATTTTCTTATTACGCCCATCCCTGTATGTATGTATATTCGTAGGTATTTTTTTGGAAAATATTGGACACACATATAAATTTCATCAGTTTCCGGCAACAAGTCAAATGTGATCGCAATTTGACTTGAACTGTAATATAAATGTAAAGTCTTGAGGCCTCCCTGGCATATGAAGTGACTGCGTCAACGCGTACTTTAGCGATCATAATTATGAGTGTCTAAAATTTAATATTCTAAATTTTCGATTTTAGACTTTTGGATACCTTTTTTCGACCATTGTACGCCGCCGACTTTGTTGCCCACATTATATCAATCTGTAGAAATCTTTTTAACATAAAGAAAATTGTTTAGTCATTCGCCTTAAGCTTACGCTAAGGAAAGGTTCAGCCAAATATGTTTCTTGGCAAATTTAACCATATTATGTAACCACAACCAAATCATTTGTTGAGAGAAACATATTAAGGTGACGTAACTAAACTCTTTTCTCAGTGTAATGGTTCTGGATTTTTAGAAGAAACATTTGATGAGTTTTTTTCCTTTCCCAGTCAAACGTTGTTGTTGATCTCTGGCAGCAGGATTTAAAATATGTGTTAATTTTTATGATATAACTTTTTTTTTTTAATTTTTTTCACCTTGTAGGAGAAATAATTAATGGACCACAAAATTAATTATGATGAAGAACGCAGGTTTATGTTATGGTTAAAAGAATATTAGAATATTAGAACTCTTGCTTGGAATTTATGGCATTCCTTCCTTAGTCAATCTCTGCACACACATTAAATTGTTTACAGCTTAGCTTCAAGCTCAAGAGGGATCATAAATTTAGTAAGTGTATGATGCATTATACATATACAGGGTGTTTGTAAAAAGGTTGAACATTATAAAATCAATTTTAACTAGCCGGGCAACTACCGCCGCTAACGCGATCTGGCGAGTTCTTCACGCTAACGCTTATTTTCGTTCACTTGTTTGATAAATAACTCTAGTTGTTTCAAAAGAAATTGTGATTTTCGCATAGTGTAAAAAAAGAGCAAAAAGTGAATATGTGAGTACTTTCAGTTTTCTTTTAAATGCAAGAAGAACTGGACTTTAAAATTTTTTTAACTCTTTTTCCAGTTTGGGGACTCATTTTTTGATTTATCAAAAATAAAATTTAATAATATTCTACTGTTATTTTAAATATAAATAAAAAAATGTTGCCAGTTTTCTGATTTTTAAATAAAGTTATTTAGGTTTGAAATTTTGAAAATGACGAATTTCGTATTAAACTAAAAAAAATCTTAAAAGAAATAATGGGGCCCTATCTCAAATTTTTGGGGCTGAACACATCGCAGACGGACCAACCTATCCGCCATTTACGTATGTTCAACCGTCTGCCAAACACCCTGTATATATATGATAAACTCTACACATGTGTGTACACTAGGGTGGTCCAAAATAAGTAAAGTCGGCAATTTAATGCTCTCACCCCCTAGGATTGTTCTATACCGAAAAAACGTATACCCCTGTTTTGTATTTTAAAATCAAAATATATTTAGAGGTCGCTCAAAGCGCTCAAAGTTTCCCATGTATTTTGTGTGGGGGAAAAAAGACTTTTCGTAGAAATGGCATAGAATCCATGAAAATCAAAATTTCTCAATCTTCAGAAGACCTCAAAAAATAATGCCCAATTGTTTATTTAAACTTTTTTTTAATTTTAACTATTTTTTAGGGTCTCCGAATAATCCCAAAAAAATCAAAAATACAAAAAGAAGCGTTAAAAAGTATTTCTTACTATTTTTTTCCACATTCAAAAAATGTTTAAATAATAATTGGGCATTATTCTCTGAAGTCTTTTGAAGAGAAGTAGGGTCTTCAGATTGAAAAATTTTTATTTTCATGGATTCTATGCCATTTCTACGAAAAGTCTTATTTTCCCCACACAAAACACAGGGGAAACTTTGAGCGCTTGGAGCGACCTCTAAATATATTTTGATTTTAAATATATTTTTATATTAAAATAAAAAAAGCAGGGGTGTAATTTTTTTCGGTATAGCACAATCCTAGGGGGTGAGAGCATTCAATTTCTGACTTTACTTTTCTCCCATACATTTTTGGACCACCCTAATGTATAAACGTATGTACTGGCTTGAATGTATTTACACGCTTATTTACTATCGAATGGTTCCTTAGCTTAAGCAATTTTCTAATACATTTTAATGACCACAATTCAGGCCGCCAACTGTTCCCACAGCAACAAGCTACCAGCAATCCAGTTTTCCAGTTTCAATTCCCATCCTTCTACTGTAGATATGTAAATTTATTTGTTTAGTTTACTCCCAACCTATTTTAAGCTTTTAGATTTTATAATTCACCTGCCGTTTCATCTCAAATCTAAATTAGGTAAATCCAGGCTTAGAAGTAAGTTACTGCGACTAACGGGCGCACACAATTCTCAGTTGCAATTTTCGTGTTTCTTTTTTTTTTAATATAATTTTTCGTTGTTGTCTTTACTTGCCACACTTCCTGTAAAAAAGCTAAAAGCCATTCATAAATGCTCGACTAAGCCTCTAAAATGCCACTAAGCGCACTAAGTCCAAGTGAACGATCTGGGCCGTTCGTTCCAGCCCGCGCCTCTCCTCCTCCTGAACCGGTTTGAGCGCGTTGCATAAAGAATTTTAAGCCAAAACTTAATGCAACCCAATTGTGTGCCACATTTGCGCATGTTGCACTACTGCAATGTAGCAGCAGTAGCCTGGGTACTTTTGTAGGCTGTTCGCCTGTGTGCGCATTTGGGGCTCAGTATGTAATCGCCTCGCCGGCTGCAATATAGCGCGCCAGTGACTAAGCGGGCGCTGGCTTATTTAATTTTTTGTGTTCGCCAGTCGAAGTAGGAAAACAATTATATTATTTTAATTAATTTCATTTGCCGCTAGGAATGTACATACTTAGCAGCTTTATCTAATTTCGTTTTTGTTTTTTTTTTGTTTATTTCAAAGAAAAAGTAATTTGCTCATAACACTTTTCACAATTCGCTGGCAATTTTCGAGAAAGTTTTTGCTTGCTGCCACCGGAACATATATTTTTTGAACCATTCGTGTGTGTGCGATTGCAACCCTATATGAATGCATATGTGAATGCATATACACTTGTACATACACACGTATCTTGGTCGGCATTTTTGCATCGCTGAAATTGAAACAGTGCCAATTTTCGCTGCTTGTAAAAATTTTAATTTCAATTTTTACATTTTCTTCTCATTTTAGTTTACTTCAGTTTTCCCCCATTGGTGAAATTCGCTGTACCCTCATAAGTTTTTAAATATTTTCCGTATCGGCATGGTCCTCAAGCAGCTGCATGTTGCAAACATTTGCTTAATACGCCACACAACCGTGCGGCATGCCACCACATCCCAGGCTACAGTGGCAGCGCCCAAAAATAAACACTTCTCGCGTCACAGCGAAATCGTGTTAAAGTTCAATGTACCCCAAGGCCCTGTTAGATTTGTTGGTGCCAGCGATTGGCCACACGTTGCATGCCACATAACGCGCGCGCGCGAGAAAATAGCTAGCAATTAATTGCAACACTAATGCGCGAAGCGAGAGTTTCTATGGTGTCGCCGTCAACTGGACAATTGTGACTTCAAGTCTGTCCGCGGACCAGGTTCAATGTCCGTCCATGACTAATTTTCTTTAAGCATGTTTGTTCGTTTTTTTTCGTTGACATTTTCTTGATTTTTCCAAGGGAAAGTGTCAATAAAAGCTAACAAACATAAGCGGTCAATTTAGCGTAAATACATTTTCAAGTTTATTTACCTTTACATAGCAAAAACAAATAATGTAGCCAATTGGATAAATATCTAATTTTTTATTTGCTAACTATCCTTTTAAATTTTTGCCGTGGTCATGTATTCCGTGATGTGAACATTTGCCAGTATTCTCATTGCTTTACCTGCTCCTATTTGCCGTTATCCGCAGTCCATACCTGTCAATTGACTCCAATTTCTACGGCCTTGACAATGTGTTGTTTACAAATGGTTCGATAGATACGTATCAAAAGCGATGAGTTGGGCTGTAAGACTAATTTTTCTATAATGAAAATAAATGCCATTTTTTATTATTCTGCTACTCACAAGAAGATATATAAATAAAATACTTACCTTCTTACTTACCCCTTAATTAATTTGAACTATTGGAAGACCTTTTTGACCATTGGCCTGATTAATTTTGCTACTTGACAAATGCCTTCTCTCAAACATATCAAATAAGGATAGTATTATATCTGCTGTTTTGCGGATAGTGTAGGTAACTCCTCTTTAACATTCAACAGTTACTACGTTCAAGATGATATTATTTGAAGAATTGGCTTTACTACCAACGTTTGCTCAGCCTGAGCCACGCCACAGAGGCGGATAGGCACTGTCATGGTTTGATGAGATTTAATTAGAGTGAGCTTATCTACTTACTCTGCACCGAACGATTTCAAAGTGATTTACTCACTGGTCTGTTGGCACTGGTCATTCTTGATCATTCTAATACATATGTACAATTCCACTTGACGATATATTCGCAGTACTATGTATCGTAATCTAATAGAAACAAATCGAATCGAATTTCAATTGACCTCAAAATCCGAGATTGGACTCTAGATGGCTGTAGTACTTATACTTCTTTAACTTTGGAGGCTTAAGTCTAATAAGGTTCCAAATATTTGTACAATAACATTTTTAGGGGAAGTCTTACAGATCTGTTCTTTCCAGGAGTGTTTGTAGTGGTCTTCTTCAGAAGTGGTTTGTTAAATTCACAGAGTTGCTTGGTCACACTCTGTTATTTACCCCGCCTGACGAGGGGAGAGGGACGGGGACTTTCCCCCAGGAGTTCTCAAGGGGCCCCGTGCTCAGACTTCAGGGTATATTTCATAAGATGTGTTCATAAGATGTGGATAAATCGCATCACAAAACAAGTGAAATATTATTTCATGTCGTGCAATTTATAAGTTCAGTTGAACTATTTGAAATCATCCTTTTTTAAGCCTTCCTTTCTAGCGGCCCAAAACTGTGAGAGAGGATATGAATTTTTGAAAAAATAATAGAGTTGGCATGCCTGGTGATCAGACAGCATTCGAAAAATGTGCAGGCAGTTATTTGCGAGCTCTGATAAATATACATCAGGCATGCCCAACGCAGGGCACTTGCTTATGGAATTCTGCCAGCGTTGGACATGACTGGTATACGTATTTATGTACATACACATGTATGATTGATCTGCTTTCGTCCTCCCCTCGCCGTCATCCAATCAAATTCTTAAATATCTGCGAAATGACACGTGCGCGACAAATGTAAACTCTTTGGTTACGAAATATTTAGGTATTTCGCATACGTTTACATTTAATATAGCCATACTCGTACATTTTGTACGGAGAATAATAATAATTAATTTAAAATTCTGTGGTTGTTTCCTAAAATGGGAAAAGAAGACATCCACTGAGTGAATAAAATTTTCGTTATTAAAGTTTTTCTCTGATTATTTCATTCATTATCACTACCAAATCAATTATCCAATCACATTATTCAATATATGTACTGCCGTTCAAATCACAAAAGCCGTAGTTGCAATGGGCTTCTTATGCAGTTAACCAGTTTCTTACGTTGGACGGCAGTATACTATGATGTTCGTATTATTATTTTTCTCATCCAAATTTTACACCAGAAAAAAATGTTTAGTGAGGGGGCTGTGTTTAGGGGCCCACATTCGAGATTCCCCCCGGGCCCGAATTTCCTATCTACGACCCTGATTACAGGATATTTATAGTTAAGTTATAGAAGTATGTACAGCCTAGGTCATCATTTTTAGGCACTGCGTCATTTATTTACTTAATTTTTGCGTTTGAAAAGTTGAAGTAATTGTGTTCCTATTAGTAAGTCAGTACAAACATAAGAAATTTGTAAAAATCGTAAATATTTGGTAGGTCAGCCTTTGATTTTATGTCAGCGGGAGTTCTCTAGAGCATGCTGCGTACAAGCTCCATTTTATTTCATCTGTTTTTGAAGTTATACCGCGCTCTTTACATTATTTTATGCTTTTAATACCCCACAAGTGCTTAATAAGGCTTATATCTGGAGACTAATCTAACAAAACAATGGAATTAGAAGCCATTTATATTAGTATCTCCAACGTGTGAACGAAGTCAAAATTGTAGTTTCCAATACTTTTATGCAAGGACCGAAAATAATCGTTATTATTAGATTTTTATTTTTTGGATCAAAGAATAATCGTTATTTTCGATTTTTATTCTTTTCGATCAGTTATAACCGTTATAACAGAGACTGATTTTTTATGACCGTTTCAAATCTTATATGATCGATAAAAAAATCAAAAACAACGATTATTTTTATCGGAAAAATAAAAATCAAACAATAACGATTAATTTGATCGAAAAAATAGAAATCAAATTTTAACGGTAAAATTAAGATTTTTATTATAAAGATCACAACCGTTACGGTCCCTGCTTTTATGTACTTTTGACTGCCCATGCGGCCTTCGCAAATGAACATTTCAGATCAAATCACAATGCTGCCTCCCCCATGCTTAAAAGTGGATACCATACAGTCTGGGTAGTTTTGCTCGCCAATTAGTCGCCTCACGTACGTCTCAGCAGGTATTACGAAAAACCTGTAGGAAAGGAAAAAATGCCTTTTAGAAGATTTGTAATATTTCCTCAAAATTGGACTATAATAAGAAGACATGTTGGTGGATATTTCAAAAAGTTGTTAAGCAAGCCTACCTCGAAGTTCGATTCATTGTTCGACCAATTTTCCTCTGTAAAATCTTGGTACTGGAGAGTCCATTCCAAACGCTTTTTCCGATTGAAGTCGATTCACTTTGAAGACTGGTTAGCGTAAATATATATTGTCAAGTGTTCTTACCTTCAATCTGCAGCCAGCGCACGGTGTGAGATTTTCTCAATCTGAGTGGTCTTAATAAAATGATATGAAAAGTAATAAATATGAGGAAACAAAGTTTTGTACATAAGCTTCTTATGTAATCACGATTATCTATACGAAAAATTACCCATATCGTGCAATAAACAACCCTTCTTCCGATATATAGATATATATCGGGCGTTATTTGCTAAATCGATCATCCTCTTGTACAAAAATTGGCGCAACGTATAAAGTTCTATGAGGTCTCTTTTTGTAGCCATACTATTGTAGTTTTCTTTGTAACGTGGCCTTTAGAAAACACAAGATGGCGTCTAAACTAACTGTAAAACTGGCAAAATCTAAGCCTCTGGAGAACCCAGAACTAAAAAAGAAAAAGTAACAGCGGTTTCTTATATTTTTCGGGTTGCTGACAACGAATCTGCAGCTTGATTTTTAAAATTCAAAATGGTGTATCCAATATGGCGGCCAACAAAAATAAAATCGATTCGCTTGAAACGTTTTCGCCGGGGCTTTTGAGGTCACTAATTACGAATCTGAAGTCTAATTGGAAAAATTCAATATGGCGGCCAAAAAAATCAATATCGATTAAATTCGCTTAAAACTTTACATTCGTGGCTCTTAGGTCGCTGACTACGAATCTGAGAACAGATTTTACAAATTCAAAATAGCGGATTCATGTTGCATCTACCATTTATCACGGAAAAGTTAAAATCGAACGTACGTACATGGCGTATGAGTAACATGTTGGTAAGAATATCGAAAAGTTGATTGCTGGTCATTTCACAAAACATTTTAAATTTTTCATCAAAAAAATCGGCGATGTGAACCGATGCAGTTTTTTTTTTAATGATGAAACACTCTCACGCTTCCTTTGATGTTAATTATAGCTCCGTACTCGCCCGTGTTTGGAAAATATAGCCTAGGAAAGATCATAATTTTTCACAAGAGTACACAAGAGTGATCATGAAAATAATCCCAGAGAAACTTTACCTTCAGTTCTTGCAAATGAAACAAAACCAAGTTTTATTCTTATAACTATATTATTTTATTTACAAAACCAAAATCGCCAACAGCTTTTTGCAATGCTTACAAACAGCTTTCGAAACTCAGTAAAATTTTGTAATACAATTTTTTTTCTAATATAGGTCCGTAACAAAAAATATACCTACATTTTTGTTATTTGAAGTACATTTTACTACTACTTGGATATCCTTTTATTATGTTACGTAACTAAATTTTATTTAAGTGAAGATGATTTTTGGAAAAAGAGCCACTCAGATCGGGTATATATCACACTTTGCAGCGACTTGATGAATTTTTTTAATAGATGAGTATATCATACACATACATACATGTATTTGCTAACTAAAAGTTATTGCTAATGTTTCGTAACGCTAGAGACACATATCGTAGTATGATATCAATACCACGATCTATACCACACGTGTGTCAACCACATACTACGATTCATTGTAGTTGTTGCTAAGCAACGGCAAACTACAATATTGAAATTATAATTTCTATACCACATGTGTGTCCCAGGCATAAGGTATTAATGTTAACTTGTTATCACTTTATCATATACACCACGATAGCCAGGTCTACGTAACCGGAACGATCCAGATCTATATATGGCCAAAGACTGTCACTCTAGCTGATTCCCCAAAAACTGCTGTTACAACAACAACGTACACAAATTTTTTGGAAATACGAAGACAAGGTTTTTTTATTTTTATCTTTATTTATTTTTTTACCAAAAAAAAAGAAAAGAGCATCGACACTCACCATCTTAAAGCCGCGTTCGACAGCACGAAAAGCAGTTGCCTATACGCCGCGATGTCTGAATTTGGTATGCCCGCGAAACTAATACGGCTGTGTAAAACGACGTTGAGCAATACCACCAGCTCCGTCAGGATTGGGAAGGACTTGTTCGAGGCCTTTGATACCGAAGGAGGTTTCAGACAGCGCGATTCTCTTTCGTGTGATTCCTTTAATCTGATGCTAAAGAATATAACAAGAGCTGCAGAACTTAACCGCTCTGGAACATTCTACTGCAAGAGCGTGCAATTGCTGGCGTATGCTGATGACATCGACATCATTATCCGAGTTGGATAAGAACGGAAATCGTATAGGTTTGGTGGTATACGAGGACAAGACGAAGTATCTCCTGCCATCAAACAATCAGTCAGCGCATTCGGGACCCACGTCACTGTTGACAGTTATAATTCCGAAACAGTAGAGAACTTCGTTTATTTGGGAACCAGCATTAACACCGATAAAAATATCAGCATTGAAATCCAACGGGAAATAACTCTTGTCAACAATTGCTACTTTGGGCTGAGTAGGCAATTCAGAAGTAAAGTCCTCTCTCGTCGAACGAAAACCACGCTCTATAAGTCACTCATCATGCCCGTGCTGGCATATGGCGCAGAAGCATGGAAAATGACAGCATCCGATGAGGCGGCCCTTGGAGTATTCGAGAGAAAGGTTCTAAGGAAGATTTACAGGCCTTTACGTATTGGCGACGGCGAGTAGCGCAGAAGATCGAACGATGAGCTGTACGAGCTTTACAACGAGATGGACATTGTGCAGCGAAATAAAGTACTCCGGCTCCTCTGGCTTGGTCATATCGTTCGAATGGACACAGACGCTCCAGCACTGAAAGTATTCGATTCGAAACCCGCTGGTGGTAGCAGGGGAAGAGGGAGGCCTCCTCTGCGTTGGAAAAACCAGGTGGAGAGGGACTTGGCTTCACCTGGCATTTCCAATTAGCGTCAGTTCGCACAGAAGCGAAACAACTGGCGTGCTTTGTTGGACTCGGCCAAAATCGCTTAGGCGGTTACAGCGCCAAACAAGAAGAAGAATAACTATATGAAATTATAAGTAATGCTACACCAAAAACTCAAAAAATTTTTGTTCCAAACTATGTGCAAATTTACATAAAAATTTCGCATCCCTAATTACCCTTTTAGAAAAAAGTTTTTGTGGGCTACCATTTAGTTTTAGTATAGTAAAGTGCAAGTTTAAAGATGTTAGCACTTACCGTCGAATTTTTAGGCGTTTCGATAAAAAAAAAATTATTTATGTTTTAACTTACTAATACCACTCAATAGGTTCTCCACACATAGACTAGAAAATTAAGACTCCCAAAATACTTCAAGTCCGTGAGAAATTCAACGGTTTGATTTTATGGACCAAGA
>JAPVRG010262529.1:6019-30776 GCA_029783565.1 Rhagoletis cerasi
TTTCATTCTGAGCATTTTGGTATATATATGTCTATATCGTTCTCGATTCCTTTAGGCTGTTACAAACAACCGTTATGTGAACAAAGTTATATTACCCTTGTGCACACAGTGCGCTCGGGTATAAAAATAACGATTATTTTTGGATCGAAAAAATAAAAATCATAAAATATCTATTAAATTATATCGAAAAAATAGAAATCAAGTTTTAACGGTTAAATTATAATTTTTATTATAAAGATCATAACCGTTACGGTCCCTGATAATAACACAATCTTTTATTTAAATACCCATGACATTAGTTTACAGGTGTGTATAGAATATTTATATATGTATGCACATATATCTCACCTCCCAATGAATTCATTACTTTCGCTTAACAAACATTCATTTTATGCCCATCAGGGCCACTGCTACGCCCATCAGGGCCTCTGTAAAATTTGGCTTTAGTGAAATTACATATCTGTATGTGTTTTAAAGTTTCATTTGCTCATAATTTTAGCAAAATTCTTGCAAAACTCTTCAACTGTTTACGTGCGCATGCGCAGCAGTATATAAAACCTCATTCTCTCATTTTTGAGCTTGCTTGTTTGTTAATATATATATATATGTTTATTTTTGCCTTACCGATACGAGTGGGTGAAAGTTATTGACTATAACGCGAATGAATGTTGGAATTACGGAAGCGTTGTCAGGCGTATTTGCTGGTTCATAAAAAAGGAATTTGCTGGCGTTTATGTAAACTTATACAATTATGGATTTAGCATGACAAAAAGAAATGCGTATATCCTTTAAGAGAGCATGAATTCAATGACATTTGTTTAGATGAGATCCTCGAAATTTTAAATTTTTTGTAGAAGTCGGGTTTATGTTTATATTCTTTTAGATATTTCTTATAGTTGAGAAATTACAATGGTGTACACACATACATATAAAATGCATATACTTATTTATGTGCTTTTTTATAACTATGCAGACAAATATCCATAGATCCACCTCACTTGTTGACGCATCAGGAATTTCACACTTAAGATGTAAGAAATTAAAAGTGTTTTATCATTCCATCGACGTCCACTTGAGTCATCAGCTCCCTACATCTTTCACCGCAGCGTCTACCTAGGCTAGTCAACTCACCGTCGTTCACCTTTCACATTGAATTTTGTCTTGCGCTATGTTTTAGCTTATTTTGTTTGCATAGGTTGTTGTTGCTTTCCGAATTTCATATGCAAGTGTGTCATGTGCTTCTACTCTCTCGTTTTGTATGTATTTGGCAAAAATGTGTCACCTTATTTGGCTGTGTAAAAGAAAGTTTTTGTGCTGTTTGAATATTTTTTGTCATTTATGTTTCGTTTAGCGCCAAATATTTAAACAATTTTTTTTATCAAATAGTACAATAAAAGCATTTTTAGTTTCTTAGCTTTGAATATTTCCTGGCTTGAGCAATATTTCGTGGTCTCTAAGTTTTTGTTGTCAGTAGTTGTTATATAATTACACTGGTTGACAGCAAATGAAAACCAGAAAGGTCGTACGTGGTCTCCAAATCGTTTTGTTTAGTGAAATCGTAATGAACGAAAGTATTATTTTTCTGTTAATGCTAAATTTAAATCTTTAGGTAAAGAAATGTAGGGAGATGAATATTTTCCCGGTTTTCAGGTAATATATTTAAGCTCTGTTTCATTCGCTTCGGTTTGAAAATTCTCAAAAACAATTTCATTGTTTCGGCATAATCGCATGAAAAATTAAGATGCATCAAATTACTAGTCTACTGTTCCTACGATTACAGCCAGTAAAATTCTTGAGTAAAAGGCGCGCAAGTAAAAACTAATTAATTCAGAAATTTCTCAAAATTAAAAATAAAAATTAACACTCTTTTCATAACTTCTAGAAAGTTTTTGGGTATATAGTTTTATGGCCCTTTAATTCTAGTTTAATGAAATGCAAGTGTGAAGTAGCTAAATAATACCGTTGATTTTTAGTAATTTTTTTTTGTTTGTTATACATTTTCCTCCATATAAAAAATTGTCGAGTTTAACCTTGAAGAACTTTTGGAGGAGTGAGTCTATGGAAAAACTATTACACATTTTTTACAGCCTTCAATTACCTTCAAAAACAAATATCGCTCATTCCCATACGTTGACTTAAAAACGAATTATAAAAAATTCGAAATTTAAAAAAAAAAAATGTCTGTGTTATTTATAAGGACAATAGAAATTCGCGATGAGGACGTGTAAATCTTAATATCAAGGGCTGCGCTTTTGAAAAGCGTCTGTTTTGAGTACCAAAAAAATATTTCGTAATGAAATTTGAAAAAAGAAAATGTATTTTATTGAACCAGTCCAGTGCCAAAACTTCCGAAAATTAGTAAAAAGTGTACGAAACAAGTACTTTTAGTTCATTTTATAATAGAAAATATTAAGCATGTGTAATTTTTATTTCTATAACAATGTAAATATTTTGATTAGCTTAGTTTCAAAACTTACCGAAAACTGCGTAGGGCATTATATAATCGTATTAAAATTGCTGCTTTCGAAAGTAAATAAAATTCACACTGATTACTTCAGGGAATTCGCCTACATTAAACTGTATTTTCAATATTTTTAACAAACAGAAAAAAGCTGTTCCAGATTTATTTGCGTGAGAAAAAGCTGGTTTCAAACAAGAAAAGACTAACTTCAGCCTCTCTTATCACACCTTCTAATATAATAGCAAGCAATAAAAACTGTAACAATAACTACTTTGGCGTTATGTAATAAATAACTGTCTTGTATGAAGAGCAAATGCGGTGAAAGAATGCTGAAAGAATTCAAAAGAAAAAAAGAAAAAAAGGTAGATAACAATGTATGCCTTCTCTTTTGTGCGCATGAGAGCAATCTGGCAACGGTACCAGCTACATTAGCTTTGTTCTATTCTATTGCTTAATTTTTTTAATTATTGTGTACATTAGGGCGTTTCGTTTCTTAAGAAAAATATAATAATATTAATAGATTGGCGCTTACACAAATGTTAGTGTTTGGCCGAGCTTCTCCTCCGATTTGTGGCGTGCGCCTTGATGTTGTCACGCAAAGGGGAGGAACCTACAGTTTTACGCCGACTCCGAACGGCGATTGTATTTTTATGAGAAGCTTTTTCATGGCAGAAATACACTCGGAGGTTTGCCATTGCCTGCCGAGTGGCGACCGCTGTTAAGAAAAAACCCTCTTTCTTACATTTTTTTGCGATGTTGTTTTTACCAGGGCTTGAACCCAGGCCTGCGGAGTCGAAGCACGCACTGCTTACCACTACACCACTAACTAAAATTTGGTATATTCAATGATTTATTCAAACAACTGGAAACCGGTGACCGGACGTTATCACTGGCCTAAAATGTGTATCGCCGGGAACTGCCGCCCAAACTTACATAATCTATCGCTAGGCCAAAATAATTTATGCATTTAGTATCAAGGCACTATGGGAAATTTGAGCTTATTTTGTGGCCAAAAGTAAATTTTTTGACTTAATTGAAATTGATTTTGTATCTTATCTTACAGCAAATACTTCAGAGTAAGCAACTGTGTACTCTGTTTTTCGATAAATTGACTTACCGTTGATTTGGTAACCTTCAAACAGATAGTTTTGGAATTTTTCTGTAAACGAAAAATGTGTAGCTTGATTTACATATGTGTCACTTTCAAATGAGTGTATCTCATAATCTATTTGCTGATTTTCAAAAGTGAAATATGGAAAGAAGTAGTCCGGTTAGCAGAATAACTACCAATTAAAACTTTTATTATTGATTAAAGGTTGTGCCAAAGAAACGTGCGTATTTAAGTGATATTAAAGTGAAATTGTGCAAATAAAAAAAAAGTTTATTAAGTGTTTTTTTCAGGGACAGAAAATAATGATTATTTTCAAATTTTCAATGACAAAATCAAAAGCTTCTAAATATCGTATAACAATTTCAAGTATATGTATGTGAATGTTTTTTCATGTCCTTTAGGAAATGATACGATTTAAAAATAAATCGCTCAGAATATGTAACATGTATCGAGTTATATTTTTTTGATCAAAAATAATACTCATTTTTCGAGTGGCTGTTTCTCTCTCTGAAATATTGATTATTCTGTAAGTTTTATTTTTTGATCAGTAAAGGTCATTATTTTTTGAATTTTATTTGTTTTATCAAAAATAATGATTATTTTTTGAGTTTTATTTTTTTGATCGAAAATAAAACTCATTTCTTGAGCGTTATTTTTTTTTTTAGAATAAAAATTAATTTTTGAGTTTAATTTTTTTTTCTGACATCTCGAAACACTCAGAACGCCACAAACTTTTTCTAAAAGCCCTTAGTAGTAAATATTTTTTGCTATGCACCCGGCAACATGCGCCCTCAAAAATTACAATAAATTTGTATGCTAATATATGTACATATATATATATTTAGAAAAAATAAGGTTGATAAATTTGTTGTAATTTTTGAGTGCACATGTTGATGAGTGCACAGCAAAAAATACCTACCACTAAACACTTAATAGAAAAACAATGTGAGGATTTGAGTTTTTCGATCTGCCGAAGAAATAAAACTCAAATGATTAATTGTAAATTTTTTTATAGAACTCATAATGATTACGGTCCCTGTTTTTTTTTTAAATGCTTAAATAGCACTCACCGTAAATCGGTCTGTTATTTCCCCATAACCTCATACTGCGCTTTTGTGCGATATTAAAAAAAATCTACTTTTTCTTACGCAACTATTTGATACAAAACGAACAACACCTTCAAAAAAAAATTCCCAAACACCAAAGGTAAGTCCCAGATATTTCAGACTTGCACTTCATTGTACTATAATCCAATGGGCCACAAAACTGCATAAGCAAACTCTTTTTAAGAAATCTAATTCAAATTGCTGAAATTTTTACGAAAGTTTGTAAGCATGTCAGCTACTACTAGGCCTAATGCTGGACCAAGTTTTGGCCACAAAATAGGATCCAATTTTCCATAGTGCATGAGAGGCATCCTAATATACATATGTTTATAAATTTCAATGATTTTGACTTTATTGGGAGTGCCACTGAGGATTTTTCTCTATGCTGCGACTATATTAGAAATGACTATGTACATTGATTATAGCTTTTTCAGTTTCTTACAGTCGTAGAAATACTTCACTAGCGAAGATAGCTTTCATTGATGATTTGCTAGCAAATCGATGTTAGAATGCTTTGTATTTGTTTTGGCATTTGATTTTACTGTTGTGCTTTTAAAACGATGCAGCTGCGGCATACAACAGTATATTATGTGTGTATGTGTAGCTACATACGTACAAACGAATTTGAGATGCTGCGGCTACTGCTGCGGTTGTGGCTTGTGAAGTAGCAAGGCGTGCGTTGACAAAAAAAAAAAAAATAAACAGATAAAAGACGAAGAATAAAATACAAAATTTAATTCTGTATAGAATTTCTCTTGCCGCAAACAAGAATGTCACAGGACCATCCCATTTATTGCGTTGCACGTGTTTTTGTCACTGGCGTGTGTGTGCTTGTATGTATGTGTTTGTGGCTTTGTTAAAGCCACTTGCGTAATACGGTCATTGACATTGTCAACCGATGTTGTTAACAGTACATTGTTGTTGCCTTCGCTTTGGCTGTTGCTACCGCTTCAACTGTTTTTGCTATTATTGCATTTACGCTTCTTTCACCTCACCAAACGTTTACACAAGAAGTGTCTCTTGTTGATGCCCGCCATTGTGTTGTGGCTGCTGTTTCTGCTGATTTGTAGAACAATTGCAACGGAAATGAGTCGCGGCTGCTGCTTCTCGGTTTTCTTACTTCTTTTTCAATTCTGTTGTTAGTTGGCCATTTCAGCCAACCATTCAGCTGCCCATTTTACGGTTTGTTGCTGTGCATATTTCTTATTGCCTTCTCTTCCTCAAACACTCGCCTTAGCCGTATTCTCATTTTAAGTTAACTTGAATGGGAATTTTATATTTATGTATGTGTTTTCTCAAACAAATACATATACAATGATGTTTGAAAATAATAACAACTAATAATTTGTGAAACTAACAACCCCTACAACATACTTATATGTACATATTTTTTTACTCATTCATAGAAAAGAGCGTAGTAGAAATTTTATAGACTTGCACCCTGCACGCTAATATCGACTAGAATTTAAATTATACGGGGAATTTCAAATATTTACCGCCAAGTAGTTTGAAATTCTATATCTCGGTGGCGAGCCAAACTTAAGGTAGTTTTGGGGAACGCTGTGCTAGGTAAGCCTAGATCGACGTCACGAAAGTTCTTCGACAAGGTCAAAAGCAGTTAAAATGATGAGGATTACAATAAATGCTTAACTAGATTTAACACATCCAAGAGTACTCTTGGAGACTGCAAATGAGTCCTCCGAAAGATACTACTAACGAGGTCCTATATGGCTCTGCGTAGTAAAGATCGCACATGAACGGCCACTATTATTATTACGTCGGGTATACTCGCGCTGCGACCTAAAAAAATCTATTGTGTTAGACCCTAATGTAATCACTCCAATCTTTGGCTATTTAAGAAGTTATCCACTTGAGAGGGTGCTATTCATGATACGTGGGCATTCACTTAGGTTTCCTCCACCAGCCCTCCTCAAAACCTGCAGTTCGTCTCAACAAAAAGCCTAATTTTATTCAAATGGTACGTTAACTTGCAATTTCCTGTCAGGTAGCCAGTAAAAGTTCTAAGAACCTCCCGGCTAAGTTCAAGGAGTCATCTGGAGTTCCTCCTGGAAGGAGGTACGAGTCTCTTTGATTCTGGCATTCCTTATGGCATCCACCAATGGGCACCAATCTGAGATTCCTCCCAACTTCTAAGTAGCAGTGATACTCTATTGCGGATTGCGAGTGGTCCACAAGCCTTGATGTCATTTTAAATGAGTTTAAGGCCTTTAACGTTGCCTGAATATCAGACATTATATTTATTCTGGCCCCATTTTTTCTTCTACGAAGACATTCGCGTTGGATATGTGCCCATTGGAAAACTTTTCTGGAATCTTGAGCCAAGTACGCCTGTCCCAGTCAACCATCTTCGATCCATCAGTATACCATACTTGGAACCCTTCGTCAAACATAGATATTATCGCTTCACAGCAGTCCATTTCAGGAATTTTGGTCTCATAAGGCTTTTAGAAGGATAATTTCATTAGCATGATGTCTGTGAGCTTGAGAGCGGAATCATCCCGATTAGGCTCGAGTACCTCCAAATGACCCCGGAAATATCCACTTTTCATACTGATTGTATTGGGCAGCCGTAAGGCGCTGCAGCAGGCGTCCTTTTCTATAAGAATAGACAGGGGAGAAATGCCTGTAATTGCACCAAAGCCATCCGTTGGACAGATACGCATAGCTGCTGTGATGGCTACGCAGAGCAGGCCACAGGAGCAGTGCCGCATATGCAACAACGACTTTTACGACCATATTAAAAGACCATTACGTTAGTTTGGGTGATATTACCCCAGTTTTACCTGAAGTCTCCATCAGGCATAAAACGTCCTTGTTGATATCATTCGAAAGATGTGAGTTCCAATTGAGCCTTTTGCCCGGAGTTACCCCTAGATACTTCGCCTCTTCTAAGAACTCCCTTCCTGTCAACGCCAAGGTAGGAAAGTTGATATTGAAGTAATGTCGAGAAATCATTAGAATTCAAGAAATGTACCCAGGCTGGCTTCCTGATTGAAAGAGCCTTGAATAATCTCCGGAGGAAAGAAATAAACATGGCACTCTTCTGGCCTTTGGTTGGAAATGAAATTCTGAAATCCCTTAACGAAAAAGTAATAAAGTTGTCGCCTATGCCGACGATTTAGTAATACCCCAGGCATATTAAAAAGGTGAGTGCGGCTACATGAAGTGTATCACGAAAATTTCGCCAAGTGACAGATTTTTGAAAAAAAGTATAACATTGTAGAATACTTATAATCTTTGTTTACTTAAATATTTATTTACAATTTTATCTTAAACGTAATTCTTCTTTACTTGACCAAGTTTACAGGAAATGTAAACGTTGCCAGTACAGTAAAAATTCGTTTATCAGATAATTTTTTCTTAAGGATATCCGCCTGAAAAGTACACAACGTTTGATTTCTCGTAGAATCGATTTTTTATTTTCTCTTTTCAAAAGGCCGCCGGTTAAGGAATGTGCCTCCTCCAGACACAGAGGGCAGTGACAGTGGGCTACTTTGTCTTCGAGTCCAAGTGTTATATAATTAAATTATCAACATTTTATTGTAGAAGCAAATCTATTGTCGAAATATCGTTCAACTTTCTACATTAAATATGCATTTACATACAAGTATGACATTGAAATTTTATTAAGATTTTACCGCCCGCGTAATGCAATTTTCAAAAATGGCCAACAAAAATGTAAACTATTTAAATCCACGTCAACAAATTTTTTTACGAGAATCAGCGGTGAAAGTAATTACTTGCAAAGCCAAATTAAGGTTAAACCACTTAAATTAAGTGGCGTTACTTTCTGTGCCCGTGAAAAACATCTGACCACACATACTCAATAAGGAATAAAACTTAACGGAGAGAAAAAATTTAAGAAGTCTTGCCTACATTCTCCCATATATGTATGTATGTTAATAAGTATTTAAGCACTACTTGGAAATCAAGTTCTTCGCTTAAGTCTTTCGAATTAAATGCTCTATCGCCAAATCAGTCAAGCACTTTCATCTCAAATGAATTTGTAGGATTTATGTCAATTTATTTTCTTCCAATCTACATAGTGCATGACACTGATATATGTATACATGCATGCTGACATTAGTAGGTAAATACATACATACATATGTATGTATGCACAGTTTTGGCATTTAGGTCACGTTCTGGAACACGACATAGAAATCGAAGAATTTGTGTTTATGTGCCTTGTAGTTAGTGTGTTTGTGTGTGAGCTAGTGTGACGTCGAGTGAAAGACAGCAGTTAAACCAGAAATTAGCACAAGCCACAATTGATGTTTGCAAATTAACACAAATTCTGTGACAGCTAGTCGGGCACACTCCTCGCTTGGCACACGTTGACTGATTGTTTTGCTAGTTTTCGTTGTATGTCTTTCTCTTCTGTGGTTGTTTATGTATCGAACGTTGCTAGGGAAAGAAGTAATTGATTGGTAAAGTTAATTTTATGCTGACTCTAATTTATATGGGAAATTTGCATGTTTCGGGGTGTGAGCTAGAGAGTGACTGACAACAAATAAAAAAGTAGCAAGCTGCCTTTTGCCGCTATACACGTGTACATACATACATATGTATGACTATGCGCTTGGCACTTATATACATACATATTCACATACATAAACATTTGTAAACATATGCTCCCATGCACGCCCGCTTAGTTGGCGATTCGTGGAAGAATATGTAAATAAATAAGAAAACAACGCTATTTAGGTCACTCACAAATAAACATACACACACCAGCACTAGCATCTATTTGCATAAGTAAACACTTAACGTTTTCTACTTGGTACTTCGCTGCCTTGCCGCTTTCAAGTGTTACACATACGCCACGTTGGCTGCTGGTGCTGGTGCTGCTGGTGCTGAATCAGTTGCGGCGCTCACGTGCTGATCGCTGCGTGGGCAAGCCTTGTTCGGTTGCGTTGTTTCGAGAATTTCACGCATCGTTTTTACTTAATTAGGATGTAAGCCATAAAGAAAGCATTTTTTCTGTTTAAAGGCGGAGTAATAAAAGAACAATTGAGAAAAAAAAGTTGCTAAAAATCGAAACAAATTTCAATGGAGGCGAAAAAGTCGTTGGCGTTGTCTGGTATATAGCGAAAGGGTTCAGTGATGCAGCAGAAATGTTTGCTTGACACGAAATAAAAGTGAGATTGTTGTTGAGAAGTGAAAATTTTAACAATTAAAATGAGAAAACCAAATGTGTATGTAGGAATTGTTTTCGAGCAAATTACATCAGCAAGATTTGAAAGAAGGGAATTTCACGAAAATGTCCTCAAAATTCTTTATAAAACGAACTACTTTTACTTAAAACCATGATAAAAATATCTAAAATCAGGAATTGTCTTTTATGTAATGCCAAAGAAATTCAGCCACAATTTTTTATTGATAAAAAAATTTCGACTTCTCGTAATCCTCATAAGAATATATCTAGGAAACTGTATGTGCCAAATAAAAATAAAAAAATACGTGTCTCATATTTTGATTCAAAGAATGCAAAGAAAAATAATTCGAGCGAAAAAAAATTTTTAGTATAAATATTGCATGGATTGACCCATATATATATGTATAGATATTTGTATAGTTAAAAAAAACTAGCGGACCCAGCGAACTTCGTCTCGCCCAAAAAAAAGTTTTTTATAGAAACATTTTGGTCTAACATTTTCACCAACAATTCACGTTAAAGAGTTCCGGTGGCACATTTATCTGCTCTGGTTATTATGGTTTTCTGGTCTTCAGAAGATATATCTTCCATTGCCATCTTAAATAACCTAACCAAGGCGTTGTTTACAAAACTGTGTACCTAGAAATTTTTTTAAATCTGATTAAAAAGTTGCATATTTTTATGAAAAACTACAGGAAAAATATTAGAATAAAAATTGTTGCATATATTGTGCAAAATTCGCTGTGCCAATACTTTTTTCTGGCAGTGTAACTATTTTTCGCACGTACGTGAGATTCCCCTCATCAAAGTGAGGTCATTGAGTTTGATAAAATATTAAGGGAGATATCGCTTAGTAATAGAAAAATATCCCTGTGAAATAAGTATATACATTAGGCGGTCCCATATTTGTATGCACAGATTTTTTTTAGACTTATTTGCGGTTTCACCCCCCAAAAAGTTGACGTTGGGTACCAAAATAAATGTCCTAAAATTTTACCCTCCTTGGACCATGCTTACCCTACCCGACTCGCGTTTGAAGTTTGAAGGGCTGTAACTCATACCACATTGCCAACTTAGCACTTGAATGCTGTCTATAAGGGCGTCCGTTATTGTTTATTTTGAAAGAATTTGAAGTCTCACCCTCCAAAAAGCTGAGGTTAGGTACAAAAAGAGCTGCCCTAAAATTTTACACCTCTTGGACCACACCTTCCTTACCCGACTTGCGACTTGTGAGACTTGAGATTTTTTGAAAATGAAAAATAAGGGGCACCCTAATATACATAGAAGAATGTGTATAAATACACAGTATGTGCCAAAGTTTCACAGTTTTTTTTCATATGGAATAAATATATTTGTCTTTATCTACCAAATTATAAAAGAAAACACACAAATTTTGACAAAAAAAAATTAAAGGAAAATTAAAAAAGGAATAAATTCTGTTTAAACGCTATGAAGTAATAAAAAGGTTGTAAAAAGAGATAATAAAAATATAAAAATTATTGTTTTTTGCCAGTTTTATATTGAAACAGTTTTCATTGCTTTTAGTAATAAAAATGACAAAGACATTTGTCCATGGAACTCTTTGTTGCTAAATTCTTTATCGTTCACTATTGTCAATAGTGCCATAACTTTTTTCGCATAATTTTCATTGTCATAGTAAGCTTTTCTCCATTGCTCTCCAATAAAATTTCAACAAACCAGAACAACGCAAAGCGATAAAAGCGAAAGTATCATGAATGAGTAACCGAAGTTGTAACAATTGCAAACATATATACGTATGAACAAACATATGCACATATAAGTTTAAACATAAGCGTATAATACAATTTTAATTTACGTTCACATGCACGCTGATTTATCATAGCGACCATTATGACCTGCACTTTTCTATTTATTCATTAATTTTTTGTATATACAATGTAGTTTACACGACTTTTTTATTTTTCTTATTTTTTGCTTAACAACGCTTTTTTGCCTACCTCCACTTCACTTTCTTCTTAGCCAACTATCTTTGATTAAGGGGTTCATCAGCGCGTATGCGTGTGTGTGCATGTAGACGTTGTTGAAAAGTGAAAACTATAACAAAACGCTACAACTATAACAACAATCGTATGTAAACAATTATTTGTAAATGCAAAAACTATACAAAAAGTTAGTGTTACCATTAAAAAATGGAAACGACAAATTGCAGTTGGACAGAAAGTCTGACCACAAATGACAATTAAAAGAGCTATTAATTTGTTTATTCAAGCGGTGGAAGAAATACCAATTTTATATAGAGTAAGTTAAGAAAGTAGAAACATTTTATGGTGAGAGCGAAAGTAATAGTAAAATTACGAAACTCATATTTTCATAGGGTATATTGGTCTCCGAAACCGAAATCTGATCAAATATCAAACACCATGTATATTTGAAAATGTAATAAGGTATAGACTTTTAAACAATCTAGATACATATCTCATTCGAATCAGAGATAAAAATATTTGTAATTTTTTTTCTTTTGATTAAATTCTTTAACCGAGGCAGGCAAAGAAATGTGTATTGACACAGATTTTGCTGGGCATATTTCCCAAATACCGAGTGAACTACAGTTTTTATGCTTAACCGTTTCAGAGAGCTTCGAAACAATTTTTACAAATGATTATGCGAGTACAACTTATGAATAAACATATCGATGGTCCTCTGCAATAACGACACAACTAAAAAAAAAATTGTGGTCGATTTTTTGCATAAATTGTATCGTATGTAGATATCACATATAAATTTTGGTCATGCTTGGAGGCGGTTAAGGCGTATCGCACAAGGGTCAAAGTTCAGATTACCTTAACCGTCTCCAGTCGGTACCAAACTTCACATGTGATAATTTCGACTACAGTAGCACCGATTTTAGGTATTAGATGAAAAAAATAATAATTTAAGTTTTTTTAGTCTTCATATGGTAATCCAAATTTTGCCCTCTATGCGACACGACTTAACCATCTCCAATCGGGACCAAAATTTATAGGTTTCATCTTCGGCTATAATAGTATCGATTTCGGGTATTTAATTCAAAAAATTAAAATTTAATTTTTTGAGTCTTCATAGGGTAATCTGAATTTTGACCCCTGTGCGACACGCCTTAACTGTCTCCAATCGGGACCAAAATTTATTTGTAATATCTTCGATTATTGTAGTATAGACGTAGCGGATGAGGTTCAGGAAATCTGATGTAAAAATGTTCTTCCTAAATTTAAGAGCAACCCTAATGTACATATTAAGAAGCATATGCCTGATCTAGTTTTATACGTTTCAAAAAACGTGTTTACATACATTTTCACTAATGATTTTTTGAGGAAGGAATCGGGTAAAAGTATTAAAAAAAAAAATATAATTTCTTTCGAATAAACAAAAGCAAATTTTTAGTCAAGTTATTTTTATGTTGGATAGTAAGTTTTCTTTACACTTTACTCTTTTACTCTCTTATTCGGGGTGTCATGAGTACCCTTAATGTTTTACTTATGTGTCTTGTATTCAGTTTCATACTAACATTGCCTCTACCGACTTTACTTTTATTTTATTTGTTGTTTGTTGTGAATGTTTGTGCATTTTAATAAGAAAAGGAAATGACTTATTTTATGGTAAGCTAAGCAGTAATTACTCGAAGTGCGTATAGCTGAGGCCTTTTTCAAACATCGCAAAGCTAGTAATTGAGAAAATGCCCACATGCATATAAGTCATTCAATTTTTTAATTAATTAATTTTTTTTTTATATTCTACAGCTTATCACTTCTGTCAGTTTACTAAAATCGGCAATACATTCATGCTGTGCTTTTAACCTTTCTGTAACATCTTTTACTGCACCCCTTCTACTGACATCCTTATTGCAGCTGTACCACGGGGTTTTTGACGTGTATTATATTTGAAATATAAAATATTTAAATATTACTAGTTTTTGATGATACAAATGTATGTAATAAAAAAATCTACATTTTCCATGAATATATGTTTGCTGTACAATTGTATAAAAGATGTCAATGAAGGTACACATGAGCTTCATGATATGAGCTTCAACTCTGGAGATACATAATTAATAATAATAATAATAATAATAATAATAATAATAATAATAATAATAATAATAATAATAATAACAATAATAATAGATTGGCGCTTACACATATGTTAGTGATTGGCCGAGCTTCTCCTCCAGTTTGTGGCGTGCGCCTTGATGTTGTCACACAATGGGGAGGGACCTACAGTTTTACGCCGACTCCGAACGGCGATTGTATTTTTTTTATGAGAAGCTTTTTTCATGGCAGAAGTTACCCTCGAAGGTTTGCCATTGCCTGCCGAGGGGCGACCGCTGTTAAGAAAAAACCTTTTTTCTAAATTTTTTTTTTTCGATGTTGCTTTGACCAGGGCTTGAACCCAGGCCTGCGGAGTGGAAGCGCGCACTGTTTACCACTACACCACAGCGGCCACATAATAGTATTATAGTAATTATAAATTTCTGCTCAAAATCCTGATTGGTACAGCTGTACCAAGGATGTCAAAGAAAGGTTAATTAAAATTGGGGCAGCCAACAGTTTTTCACAACCCTTTTTTTTAAATTCTTAAGTATTTCATTGGCACTGAAGTGGATATGCTTCTATGGAATATGGAAGAAAATTTTACTAACAACAGCTACCCGTTTATTTTAACTATTTTTCATCTGCTTCGGCTAGAAAATTTCCAAGTCCTTTAAAAAGTGTAACCCTATAGCATTGAAGGCCATTTGAAGCAAAGTAGTAATAAAAATAAAGACAAAGATAAGGTGAAGTGATCTTGTTATTCGTTCTTTTTTTTATAAATTTTACACACTAAAATTTTAATATCATTGTCTTTTTAATAAAAAAGCTGCGGACTTCAATGAACAATTTTCTGCCCATCTTCTCCGTAATCAACAAATTCTACTAATTAGAAACAAACTCCTAGTATTTTTTCCACATATATCTGGATACTGTTGCATTTAAAATAAAAAATTAATTAAAAGTTCAGTTCGAAACGTAAAACAAAAACCAAATCAAGCAAAAGTCTAACCCAAGTAGATAAGCTAAAATCTTTGTATAACAGTTAAATCGAGTGACTTATTTTTTATAACAAAAAATAAATGGCAATTGGTGGCACTTTGATATATGGCCTGGTTATTTTCGGTCTCTGGTATTTATAGCTCAAATTCTTACATTTTGTATAAAGAAAATAAATTTTCTTAACGACAAAAAGAGTAACGTTCTCTATATATGAAAATTTGCGGAAATCTCTCGAATTACAAGATCACATAAAAATTACTGCTTAGCTTCTAACTTTTTCCCGACAAAAAAATTAAAAGGAACGTCCGATCATAAAGTCCATGACACTGAGATTTGCCCACATGTACATATCTATATGTATCTCAATAGCTGGAAATGTACTGCAATAGCATTACAAGAGCAAATTTTTACCCAATCGAAATCAAAGAAAACAAAACATAACTGTGCCCTTTGAATATTTTCAAAATTCTCGTGACCGCAATTGTAAAATCAGGGATAGTAGTTAACATAGCATGGTTCTGCAATATCTTTGCAATTATCTAAATTGTAATACTATGGCAATTGTAAATACTATTCCCAATCAGATTTGTTGAAGCAGAATATAGAACATAAAACTTAGTATATGATTACTAACATAAAACAAATTTTCGGCCGGGATAAGTGGTTTTAATATAAAAACAGTTTGAGACTGCCATTGAGAAAGTTTACTGGAATACACTAAAATCCTTTTAGTATTCTTTAATAATTTTCACTTAATCATATTTTCACAAAATCATATTTTCAATAAATGTCATCATAAATTTAAAGAAAAGTTTGAATATTAAAATCAGCACAGAATTTCTTGCACAACGAAATATCATAGAAAATGAAGAAGTTAATGAAGAAATTCATGAGCTTGCCACCAGTGTTTTACACTCTAACTTAACAACCAAGCATTTGCCACTTTACCAAATCGCGGTCGAACTGCTGCAGCTAAGCACAGTCGACCTACCAAAGAAACGTGTTTGGTTGCAGCGTAAAAAATAAAATAGCACAAAAAAGTTGAATAACAAGAAAACCGGCAGCAATAAATGCAGCTATGCAAATGCCACTTATAATGGCCATACTTTGCAGTTTCCTGCGTTGCATTTCTTCCACATTTTTTGCGTGCATACTTGCTTGCAAAACTTCATGTTTCTCTGCGCCCTCATGTGCATGTACATACGAGTGCGGGAATGTGTGCGCTTGACTATAGGCCAAAGTCAAGGCAAAATAAGAATGCAAATGCAAAACACAAAACACAAAAAAAAAACAATGATGGTCGTAAATGCTGTGCAAAAATTTTACAGTCTTTGAACACTTACCATGCAGGTCAAGAGGAAGATAAGGCTGTAACGTTGTTTGGTGGCAGTGACGACGGTGTGTCCGTTGTAGCAACAGCCGAAGATGCGCGCGATCCAATGCCTCCAAAGACTCCACTTGTGCCACAAAGCGATGCGGGTAACTTTGTGCTTATCTACCACTTGTGTTGCTTAGTTGTGGTGCCTGTTGTTGTTGTTATCGTTATTGCCGCTGCTATTGTAGCTCTTTGCCTAGCGGCAAATGCAGCTGATGCTGTAGCTGCACTCGCTGTCTGCGGCGGCTTTAGTGCGCCGATATAAAAACTGCGTTGCAAGTGCTTGTGTGGTGCATTTGTGTTGGCTGGCAATTTAAATATAAAATTTACAACGCATGCGCGCCAGTTTGCTTAACGTTTTTGCTGCCAACTATTATTTATTTGTGTTTTCAATTTTGCCCCGGGCTATCTTATGATAGTGGCTAGTTGTTCGGGCGACTGGAAGTGAGGCGCAAAATGTTGTGGCCTCAAATGCAGTTAGTTAGTTTAAAGTTCCTTGCCACTGACTGACTGGTTGGCCACCTTAAATGCTTGCTTGTTTTGTTGTATTTTCTTTTGCTGTTGCTGTTGCTGTTGCTGCTGCTAGTTGCTGGCAATTATGCAGCGAAACTTTTGTGTGAAGCGATGCACGTAAAGCAGCTCAAAGTCATTTCTTCGATGAGTGACTGCGGGAGGCGCTTCGCAAGAACTGGACCACTATGCTGGTGAGATGAACAGCTGTGTGGGTTAGTTAGGTGTGTGTGCGTGTGATGAAGAGGAAGGGACGCAGCAGCTATTTGTTGGTAGATGAGAAATCGATTGAAAAATGCGGATGCGTTGCTCAGTTACTCGTTGAAGATAGATGAGTACGTTGGTGAGGTGTTTTCTATGCTTATTTTAAATTTCTTTTCAGCTGAGTTTTTGGTTGGTATTTCTATTGCAAGAAAAATTTCATGGAACACAAGGTTATACACATTTTTATCCCACTTTTTTCATTTGTGATTACATTTTATATTCCGCGAGTTGTATTAATTGTAACTAAATCATCCTCTATTGACCTTTTGTGTGTATTAATTTGCTTTTTTTTGCGAATTATTAGACTTGAACCTAACGTGTTGCTTACCCATAACCCGTTAATTAGTTAAGAAGTAGAGACTGATGTTACCTATACAACTACAAAAATAATTCGGCCGCCGTAGCCGATTGAATAGAGCTGCACACTAAGTTCGATGGCAGCGGTATATTTTAGGTTTCGCCATTTGTTGGTCTACATTAAAAAACACAAAACAAAGTAGAGAAGCATCTCGGCCAAACACTTGGCAAAATGTGTAATCGCCAAGTATTTTTTTTTCATGTTTCAGAAATCCTTTTCGTTTGTATTGTATTTGTGGTAAGCCTAAAACAAAGATTTTACAAGCGCCAAGGCACATTTTCCCATTGTTGGTACTTGAAGCCTATAAAAAATTAATAAAAGTATTGAGAAAATCACAGGGAAACAGGAGGGCGCACAATTGTCGGAGAGGCCATGTTTTGAGCGAAAGAGGTGTATTTGTTAATTGTGCTAAATAAGTCTGAATAAAGCCATTCAAACGTCCAACAAACTCAAAACTGATTAGTATTTTCAATAATATCTGCTGACCAAGCCGTTGAATTCGTTTAATTAAGTGAATTGGATCGTGACATGTTCTAATCGTTATGTGCTGGAAACTTTCACAGTAAACTTTAAATTACGTAGAAAATGATTATTTCTCATGATATATTACATAATAAAAATCCGTTGCTAAATTATCAATACCTTAAATACACGGCTTATTTTTCAAGACAATTTTTTTTTTCAAAAAGGTACAACTAATGAATAGGACCGAGTAAGACCTTAATTCCTTTACCAAAATGTAACACACAGCGTCCTTTAATTATCTACGAAAAGCAACGCATACTGGCGCCAAAACGAGTGGCAGCCATTAGTATTAAAATACTAAGGTTTAATATGATAAGGTCCTGAAGAAATCGTGTCGAAAGGAGCCAAAAACTGCTTAGGAAATACCTTCTCTCAAACGTGGTTACTTACGTGATAAGTAATCTTCACCCTTGAGTTGTATTGCAAATTAGGTACGACACTCATATATTTTTTCTAAGTATCTTGACGAACCTCTTCTGCAATTTGGGGTTCTTATTTCGGCAAAAATAGTGTACCCTTTGTTTTTGGCCCCAAGTGCTCTCAAGTGTTTGGAAAAAAGTACGCTCTTAGCTTTCCTACCAAAAAAGAGAAGAGAGATAGATTTGAATATTTGCTTGGGGCGGTCGACTTCAATTCGTAAACGATACTGGAGTTGATTGGGATCTGGAATGCCACTTAACATGCTTTTCTGCTTTGAATACAATCGCAATGGTTTTAGAATCGAAGGTATTTGGAATGCCTTAAGTAACAGAATGGATAATTACTAGGGAACGCTGATGCCAACGGGCTTTTAGACTGCTCGTACTCCTTCAGATATTTTTCGGGAATATAGGTTGAGACTGAACTTCATTACATTGTTTCCCTAGAAAGTCAGACAGTACAGTACCGGAATTCAATTCATTCTCAACCAGAAGAGAGCTATTCTTGATAAAACCGATTTCGTCACAAAATCCATTGGGGCAATATGTATATCAGTCAGGACTCACTATGCGCATCTTGCTTTGAAGACGAGCTGTGGCTGTTCGGTGTTCGCTAGCCTAAAGTGATGCATCTTTTGCTCAGATGTATTGGAAATGGAATAATTACAATAATTTTCCTTGATACACTACTCAGATTCATCAGTCTACAAAATTTTAAAAATATTATAAGATCCCTATGCCAAACAATGATCGTAAAAGCCAAGTTTTACGCGAAAAATTAGAAGGACTATTTCGATTTTAATAAAATTGTAGGATAATAGTATTATTGTCATGCTAAATACGAATATGCCATAAAATTTATAGTTTGACTATTGACAGCTGCCAAATCAACTTAAGAAATTCTAAATACCGAAATTCCTGAAAATTCAACAGTTCTTTAAATTCATGGACGCCATATTGGATTCGCTATTTTGAATTTTTGAAAGTTGATTCCAGATATGTTAAAATATATTTTATAAATTATCTGATGTTAAATATAGAATACATTATATTAACCCTTAATATTTTAATACAAATGACCGCCACTCGTTTTGGCACCAGTACGCATGGAGACATTTTGTGAAAGAAGACAGCTCTAAAACAGGGACGTAATACTAAAAAGTCAAGGCTTAAAAATGTTCGTAGAAGACAATTGTCCTTGCCATTCTCATGATGTCCCCTACAAGGACCAACGATTTTTTAATTTTTCTAACTTTTTTGAAAAAGTAAAATATCAACTGTTGAAAACATACTTTTATGGTTTGAGTCAGATTGTAACATCTAAAGCAAGCCGAATATTTTTCTTGCAAAGATAAAAGGCTTTGCTAAATTACAAGTTGTTACCTACGCCATTTAATTAAAAAAAAATTTCGATTATGCAGTTTTATAGCCCATTAAATTATAGTGTATAGCGTATAAGTATTAGTTTGAAGTGGCTAAGAATTTGATTTTTTTGACTTTTGAAATTTTTTTTTGCTCAAGATTCTACGCATTTTCCTCTATCTAACCCTAGCATATTAACGTGAAAAACATTCCGTTTTTTAATATCGCCTAATTCTGCTGCTGCTACAACTAGCGGCCACAGGTAACAGGTAAACTGAAATTGGTTCATTCTGTGTCGTTCTCGCATACCGTCCTCAGTTACAATGCTTGCAAAGAAAACCATATGCGAAAATTTTACGCATGGTTTGTATTCTAGGGTTAATTCTAGTTAATTCAGAATCATACAATTGCAAACATAAAACATAATTTTGAATTCTAGAAGTTAAAATCAATCGATTAATATCAAATTCACTTAAAAAGGATTAACGATTTCTTCGTTATTTGGAAAAGGCTTTTATTTTTGACAGGAAAAAATATTTGGCTGCGTTAAACTGTTATGATCTGACTAAAATAATAAAATTCAACTTTTTACTGTAATTTTATATCACAAAAATTCGAAAAATTTTTTTTTCGAGACTTTTATCATAAAAGTCTTAGCTGGTTGGGCCCCTGCCAAAAAACAATTATGTGTATTATTAAAGAGCTATCCTTAAGATAAAATTAATCAACAATGACAAGGGAGTACGGAAATTTACTCCTGTCGGAATCAAGACCAATCAAAAAGTCAAATTTATAATTAATGTTAGACTGAAAAAGCTATGAGTTTGTGTATGGGGAATCTTAGGGGTGG
This sequence comes from Rhagoletis cerasi, assembly GCA_029783565.1. NCBI lineage: Eukaryota > Metazoa > Arthropoda > Insecta > Diptera > Tephritidae > Rhagoletis > Rhagoletis cerasi. The sequence continues at coordinate 26,588 of JAPVRG010262529.1, forward strand.
GTCTATAAATGCAAAAAAAAAGTGTATGTATGTATATACAAAAATATTTTCTGTTTATATTTTCCTATACCTTCAAAAACTAATTTCACATACTTATATTTAAATAACTAACGGTTTAGTCGTCATGACTGACGAGTTTCTCAAAAAATATTTTCCCTAAGAAATAACATGGGCGTTTTTTTTTAAATATAGTTATCGTTAACATGTTTTTCTCTTTTGATTTTTTCACTATTCCTTCAAACATGTTATACACTTCCTATAATTATTTTAGGTCATTGTGCTACTAAAGTTCATTCTCTATAACCTTTCATCGACAATTTTTTTGTTTTTCGCTAATTTGCGAGCGTTTTTGTGTTTCTCTAAGCAATAAATTTAATTTAATTTATTTTCACAGCGCACACACACTTTGTTCTTTAATTAAATTTATAATTTGGAACACAAACATGTGCACATACATATGTACATATTTAATTTATAGCAGGCATATGTATGCTTTCACATGCATAAATAAGTACAACTGCCTGCGTTTACACGCATCTTGGTAATACATAAATATTCTTTTTTATCATAATTTAATGAGTTTGTTAAACTTTTCTGCTCACTGCTGTGGCTGGGTGACTTCTCACTTTTTTTTTTTAATTTTCTTTTTTTACATGCTTTGTTTGCATCTGTTTTTTCTTTTTTATTTTTTTAAATTTTTTTGGTTTGCATTCGCGTCTAGTAAGCTGAGATTTCTCACTGCTTCGCTTACTTTATGCCAATCTGCGGAAAGTTATTGCTTGCTTATAATTATATGTTTCTTACTACAAGTGTTCACTGTTTTAGTTGTTGTTGTTCTTGCCTTTAATTTCTTTTGCCACACTCACTTAGCCAGTTAGACAATTTTCTATATTCGCTTGTCTCGCTGGCTGACTTTCTTTGCTACTTTGTTGCCAATGTTGTTCGGTATGAAGTTTCATATATTATTGTTGTTGTTTTATTACTGCTTAGTGGCAGTGCGTAGTGATTATAGCGATTTCCGTTAGTTCTTTTATTATTTAAGTGTTATTATTAAGTTTTATTTCAGAGATTCTTACTCCTCTACTCTGTGTTTTCACAGCCAAAATGACTGTAGCATATCTGAGTTCTTGTGTTTTCTATAATAATTTCAAGATTTAAGATTTTAAATTTGGAAGGGTTTTTTAATCAAGCTCTAATGTTTAAACTTATTGATACATACTTTAAAAACTGCTGAAAAGCAGTCATCTTGCAATCCCAGTTCTATTATAACTGGAAGCCCCAAATTTTTTGATGTGTCGTAATATTTTTATATTTTTGTCAAAATTTTGCAAGAATTATTCAGATTATTCGCCCAATAGCAGTAAGTGCAACTACTTTAGCGAAATATCTCATTTTCTCTTAAATAACTGTACAAAATTTCTATGTTTTCTGAATATCCACTTTTGTTATCAAAAACTATATTCTTATGAGAACAATTCTCGTTTTTTTTTTTGTCAAAAAAGAGGAATTTTTTTGTAAGCGGGCGTGAAAAATATGCTCAACTCGGTTGAAATTTCCCTTTAGTAGCTAAAGTAACCCTGTTGGCATTTGCTATGAAACATATTATTAGTTTAAAGCGATTTATACACAGGAACCAACTGAAATTTGTAGTTTCGCGAAGTTTAAAGTATTCATCAAGTACATAAGCAAACAAAAAATTCCCTGAGTAATTTTTCATCAACAATTCACAATAGAGCAGTTTTTGCACTTTAGAACACTACGCATCAGGTCGCGTATTCTTTAACCGGCCTGGCTGAGCTCGCATAAATAACCGAGTTTGTGTTGATGCTTTGCATGTATTTCGTTACTTTACCGAGTGTTTTTGTAGCCCGGTTGCAAAAAAATGCACCTAGAGGTAAACAATGCTTTTATACAAAAGACTTAAGGCACGAACTTTTAAATGGATACTGATTTGAGTTTTTCGTGATCCATTACTTATTCTTGGCGTAAGCTATCTCCATACCTTTTCCAATTTTCTTGTGAGTTATTACATTTTATGCTGAGTCTGTATACCAAGAACGTTTCTTGTCTGCGGTGAAGGAAGGGAAACCTGAAACCTCTATTTTGAATTTAATTATAAACTTTTAATTTAACATTCTGATATTAAATAATATACTGAAAAAAAAACCAACCTACTAAAAATACGAAGAACAAATTTTTTATAATTTGCCTGTTCTCACTTAAAAAAAAAAAAACATAAAAGTAGTTGGATTTAAAAGTGCAATTTTGACTCGAGTATCTCTGGTAGAAAGTTTTTATTGACTAAAAGTTGCAAAAAACAATATGCTTTGATGATCAGAAATACTCCGGCACCCACGAACTGGGGCAGGTAATTTAATGATGACCTGAAAATGTATAATAAATATCGTGGACTTAAAAACCATCACCGAAACTTGATAAATACTACGGAGAGCCTGCACCAGCAATTTATGTGGCTAATAACGAACGGCCATATCATCCAAAGAGTTCATCATAACATAAATTATACATAAAATCCATAGACGGATTTTGGATGATGGGAGAATGAAAGTGCGTTAGGTGGTGGATCCTGTATTAATCTCAACTGAGTAGATACTTCACATTTAACATGAATATTTTGACAAGAAAAAACTATCCACGCGATGGGTGCCGCGATTGTTTACACTCGACCATAACCTAGTAACCACTTCAAAGTAGTATAAGGCGATTTTAAACTACGCTCTGAACGAGATTTTGTGTCGTTACTAAACTGTGATCCATCACAAAATAGCAGATGCCAAGGAACAGTCAAAGCAGTGGACTTCTCTGGACGAACGTCCCCAATAAGTTCATGGCGACAGTTTCTTGGGATGTCATTCACATCGGTTACCTTGAAACAGCGGTGAATATTATGCAGAGCTTTGGCTGAACAGATTCGACATTGCTTTGGAACAAAAACGACAGAATATTGGCGAATGAAAATGTAATTTCCTAAAAGATAATGCACGGGCGCAGACGTATGCAATCTTAATGGAAAAATTGCATGAGTTGGGTTACAGACTTAGCCACCTGCGACTACTTGCTATTTCCAAAATCTGAAGACGTGGTTCGGTGGTAAGTGATTTGGGTCGAATGAAAAGCTCATTATTGAAACAAACATCTATTTTTAAGGCTTTGAGAAGACCGTTTATTTGGAAGGCATACAAAAGAAAGAGAGAAACGCTTGACTACATGTATTGGCCTAAAAATAGATTCTAATTACTTCAAAAATAAATCGAATTTTTTGCTAAAAATATATCTTTTTCAAAAATTCTTTCTGTTACTGAACTATCTTTGAATTTGAAAATTGAATTCATAAAATTTTATTAATAATTTGAAGTTACAAAACTGTCGCTTATATTTAGAGCAATACAAGCTAAGTATATAAGTACGATGTTTAGTTACATAACTTAAAGATTATAACGCAATTCAAAAATTGAACTTTTTATTCAGAAATAAGTTTAATAGTCTTATAAACTCGGCATTTTCTGCAGCGTTTCTATACCGAAAGTAACAAAAAAGCAAAAAAAAGTAGTGCAAAGCTATATCTAGCATGGAAGCAGTTCTGCAAAGGAAAGACTTAAGGCGCGAACTCAACCGAAAATCCATAGGAAATTAACTTAAATTTAACCTTTAGATATTCATAAACTTTTTTTAATTTTTTTATTTTGTTTATTTTTTTATTTTGTTTTATTTTATTTAATTTTGCTTCATATTATTTTATTTTATTTTATTTTATTTTATTTTATTTTGTTTTCGTTTATGTTATTTTAATTAAATTTTATTATATATTTTATTTTTATTTATTTTATTTCATTTTATTTTATTTTATTTTATTTTATTTTATTACCAGACAAAATAAATTCATAAAACTCACTTCATAAAATATCGTTTCTCAAATATAATGTAATTTTAGGTCCTATGTTGTATCCTTGCACTGTTTTTGTGAGTGTTATCAAACTCCACTTTCGCAGCTATTAAAAGCAACTCACACCTTGTATTTTCACTTGAATTCAAAACTCATAAAGCAGAAGTATTTTTTTTTCTTTTATATTAACGAACAAAAGAAAAAATGAAATCACTTTCTAACCGTACACAAAATGCCAACCAACAGTTCGGGTAAAAGTCACACGAGCAACTAAATAACTGACTG
>JAPVRG010262536.1:0-15855 GCA_029783565.1 Rhagoletis cerasi
AGACACTTGCTTTGACTTTTCAAGTGACTTTGTGTCCTTCTTACTTTTCTGCTTGCCAACACTTCTTCCTTGTACCTGCTCAACGACGCACCCTCTCAGCCGCATTTAATGCAATTTAATTATAATTTAAGCCTACTAAATTTAAAATCAATAGATATAGTCTAGGATTAGAGAAAAACGACCTTTTGTGTTTGCGCAAACATTTGCTGATACACTTTACGGGCTGCTAAAAGGACTGCTCACTGTACTCACGTGCACTTAAAAGGCTCGCATCGTGTTAAAAAAAATCGTTTAATGCCGGAAATGAAATTACAAAATGCCAGACAGAGTGCAATATTTAGCGATAAATTGCGTTTGATGTGGGTTCGAAATAAGGAAATAGACAAAGTGATAAAAAGCAAAAGTGAAGTAGGAAAAAAAGAATTTCGATTACTTATTTTAAACCGAAACTCACCCCCTAAACTGAGGTAACTGTCGACTGTTTAAATTTTTTTTAATCATTATACGATTTATCAAACTTTCTAATAGCGCTTTGGTATGCCTCAGAGTTAATTAAAAATGGATTAAAAAATCACAAAAAGGATAGTCTTAAATCTGGCAAATCTAATATGTGGAACCACGCTAGGGTAACAATTTGACTTTAAAGGGTGGTAGCTTTATGAATATCTTTTCTCAATGTAGCGAAACTTGGATACAAATTTTACAAAACAGCCCTTCAAACCATCTCAACCCAACAGCATTATACCTGCACAATTAAAAACTCTGTGGCGATGTCGTACCGTTGACTGGCTCCAATCTACGCTAGTTGCGTGGTGCGAAGGGGTACCCCCAGAGATTGGAGGATGGCCACGATGGCGTTTATGCGAACGCTGAAATAAGCTCTATCAATTCTCCCAATGAGCCTCCCTTCGTTACTCTCTATTGTCTGTGTATATCCAGAGTTCATTAGTCGCTACCGTACTTCACGCGATCCGAAGTCCATAGAGGAAGTCCTCATACACACATAAATACTTCACTGTGGGTCTCTTTCTCGATGTTGGTAGTGCTTTTAAAAATGCCCTTCTAGGGGCAAGCGTCAGATTCCAACATAAGCTCATATCACACGGAGCACTGCGTGGCTAGACTGCCACCAATTCGATTTTTCTCCACTCAAATCTCCCACAGTGAGGAGTGGATGGGAAGCAGTGGCTTCAAGGAAGCACCGTTTATCTCTTTTACGGATTGGTTGAAGCTTGTCGGAAGTGTTTTCCAAGCAGAGGTACCTTTCCGTAAGTGGACAGTCGATTGGCTGCTGTATTACACGACGTGGACAAGGATGGAGAATATCAAGTTGGTGAATGCCTGAAATATTTTTCGGTCGTGTCTAAGTAAATATTTCCTCGCTAGACTTATAGATGCCAGGCCACAGTGATTCCTGCTATATCAGGCTATGTGACGAATAAGCTGACTAACAAAAACACCCTTTGACTACATGTAAACTACGCTTGAGTAGATGGGCCTAGCGTCAGCTCAATAAAAGAATGCTACTGCACGGCCTTTCTAGCGAGGGCGCTTTCTTTAGGCTCACTACCCCGCAACTTTCAATAGTTCTGGTGGGTGCATTGACAAAATACTGTCGAATTCACAATTGTATTCCGAAACCTCACATCCAAACCGCATTGGATGAAATAAAGGATCTTCCCAGTCAGCATACTGTTCCCGACACTGTGTAAACCCTACTTAACCATCTGTCTCTAGGCGGCATCGACTTTGTGACTTATGCCCACGATTAAACTGTTATGAACTTGAACAAAAATATCGTGGTAAAGGCCAAGCAGAGATCGAGGAAACTCCGCAAGTCAGGTGGGTGTAGTAGTCAGAAACCCAAGAAACGCAGTGAATAAATGAGTAAACGTCCCATAAAACTATCTTATGCACGTGTGTTTGTAAGCTGCCATCACAAGTCGGCCGTTCGGCACCTCCTCAAAGGAAGCCGATTGTTGGCATTGAAAGAGTACAACTCACAACCCTCACAACTCAACAACAAAGACTACAACTGAAGCAGTTTATCCCGATGTGTCGCTGTGAAAGTTACTCTAACGATATTCTTTTCTGAACAAGACATCCCTTTGAAAGCGCCCTCAGACCATAAGGACTTTGCGTGCCGGAGAGTCGGCCCAGTGCTGTTCGAATAGACTAAAATCCCATCAGTCCTGGACCGGTCCACAGGCTGCCACGGGAACTCTTATACCCTCCAGTCAGCTGAGATGACCGCAAGACTGCTCTGGCCAGCCAATTTATTAGCCATTTAGTTTTCTACGATATCACTATGCCCTGGAACCCAAATCAGCCTGATGTGGAACTAATCACTGGGGATCAATAGAGAGGTCACACATTCCCCCGACCAGTTCCGATTGCACCATAATGCCAATTGATTGCCGCTATTATGACATCCTACGAAGCCAATCGATGGCCTCCTTTACTTGGCCAGCTCTTCTTCATAAATCCGGTAAACTAAACTTGAGGTTAACGGAAAGTTCCGGACAGAACATCTCTCCTCCTCACGGGGCTATTTCAATATTTTCGGGACTATTTAGGGACGACTTTTTTTACTTGAATATTTAGTATTTATTAATTGGGTATTTAGTACCAATCTTTGTTTAAGACCATACAGAGTGTTCAGAAACTTTGCTGTAACGATCCCACGCCTCCAGCATAGGCGATAACGCGACAGCCTCTCCTGAATAACCACACCATGTCGTCGTTAATGACAGCGATTCAGAGGAAGGGTGAGAGAACGTCGCCTGTAGGATACCCTTACTCACCCTACGCAAGGCTGAGGTCTAACGCTGCTGCCACAATTCTGATTCTCCACTCTGTTTTTAAAAGGCTCTTAGTTTTTCAATCAGAGTTCCTTAAAAATTTACTTCCTCATGTAAAAACAGCATTGCAAAGTTCAATTAAAAGAAGTTAGGAAAATTTTGCCAAAAGCGAACAACTAGAAATCTTAATCCCTAAACAGCTTTCGGAAAAAAATAGTTTCTCAATTTCCCTCTTCTTTCTTTTTCTGTCCCGTCAGCATATATTAATATGTAAGGGCATGTGTGCATGTACTCATACGGCTAGACGTTCAATTAAGAAAAAGTGCTGCATACTTCTTTCATATCCTGCGAAGGAAATCGAATTATGAAATATGTATGTATCACAAAAACCACTTCCTGATGATAGTACCAGAAAAAAATTCGAATTTTGTTTTTCGATTAAGTGCAGCAATTAGCTTTAGTGCTGGATGGTAAACACTATTAGATAGAAAGGTTAAAATTTGTTTTCTGATTAAGGGCAAACAAATTTAAGTATGAAAAAAGGACAGAAAAACGATGATAATTTTTGCATGTGCATACACCAAGCGAAAGACAATAAGATTATGGAAATTATTGATAAGAGGATGAGTTATTGATTTATGAAAAACAGTATAGGTTAAACACTTAGTGGCAATGGATGGTTAATCTGGTTGGCTCTAACCCAAATATAGACCGTTTGGTTAGAATACGAATTTCGCAATTTTTTTACGTAGGGGTTACGAACTATCCCACCCCTAAACGGTCTATTGAAAACCAAACTAAACCTGTCCGAAAGCCACCCTCAGCGAGGCTGCCGTTAAGCACATTTTTAGGTTGAAGAAAAAGCGCTTGGTGAAATTAACTAGAAAGAGCTACACTAGCTAGGCAGCTAGATCGCGTACAAGAGGCTGCCCTAATTTGCATTTGTGAAGTACTAATAACCACTCCTACACTGGCGCTCAATGCCATGCGCAAAAAAAATGCCTGTCGATATTACAGGCAGAATTTCTGCAGCACGAGCTGTTATCAGACTAAGGGAAATATTCGAGGGAGTTCTGAGAGGTTTCGAGTTCATCCCTGATTACAGATAACTGCGTCCCCGAAATGAGTTCTACATAGTAGCCGCTTCTCTACCTACATTTCCTCCAGAGATGTTTGGGTGGGGTGAGGAGAGTGGAGGAAGAGAGCAGTGAACTTTTCCACCGATGGATCGTAGCTTGAAGGCAGGGTTGGTGGAGGGGTCTTCTGCCGGGAACTCTCCACCAGCACTAAGTTCAGGCTGCCGGAGTGCAGTGGAGGTAAGCATACACTCTGGTAGCCAAGCGGCTGTCAGCGGCCTTAACGCAATGGTGGTCACTCGAAACTGGTCAGGGAATGTCTGAGCTCGCTCCCAATTGCATTGGACTACTTTTTTATTAGGCCCATTTGGGTTCCCGTCCACAGACAAGGAAAGCATCATTGAAACGTTAACACCGGATAAGGAGCAGTTGCGGGAACCTCTGCCCTCCTGTGGTTCTCTCTTGGCCGCATGGACCTAATGTCAGCTCAGCGAGCAATGGGTACAGGCTCAATCGCAACATATTTTTGGACGAGGGTAGATCGAGGGCGGTCGAAGAAGCTTCTAACGCTTACAAAGTCTCCGCTTTCGCTGTTGGTAGGGTTCTGACAGGTCACTATCCGATTTCTATTCATCCGAATTCGCTAGGCTAATGTTGAAATATTTGGGTTCGCACTTCCAGACTTACTCTGAGGAGCTTTTTGGCATTGAAATTAGTTGCATTTGTAATTTCGTAATTGATTTACAGCGTTTCGTCGATTAAATAGTAGTCATCGTTCTAATTTACGTGGTATCACAGGGGGCAATATCCTAAAGATTCAAGTGCATTCCTTATCTGGGACAACCAACGTAGTTTAGCCTTAGCCCCTGGCCCTAAAGTATTTCAGCCTATCTCTTTTTATTTAAAAAAATGCGCATAGTTTCCCTTTTGTCCGATCGCAACGTGGCCCTGTAGTCGGCGGCTTTCTCTTCCTCGACGTGACATTCCTCGTCGCACCAGTTGTTCCTTCCGGCACGCTGAAATCCACTACTTCTTCGCCAGCGATACTTATTGAGCGGGATATGTGGTCAGCAATGATCCGAGAAATTCAAAATTTTCTTTTGTGTGATCCTCGTATCGTAGCTGCGCCTCAAACACCTGAAGCTCGGCTTCCGTCTGTAACAATCTCATCCCTGTGTTTTATTTATTTTGGATCCGGTTGCTGCCATTTAACTTGTTGAATCCTTTTATGCTTGAACTTGCCATCAATGCTGGAAATAAACGAATGTTAATGCACGTTTTGTTGTGGAGGCGGAATCTTCCAAAGATACCTTATTTTGGGCACTCTGGCAATTAAGTCACCAAATACGATTTATATATTGTGACGAGTACATTTCTCGTTCATACTTAAGTACGCTCCGATAGTCACAAAACTGCTCTTTGCTGGCCTTAATGAGCGATGCATTAAAAATCTCGGTATTTTCTCTCCAATCAGAAATCTGTGACCGAACTTACAATTTACTTGTATCGCAGCCATAGACCCAGTGTATATGGCGGCTCTTGGGAGGCTGATGCCTGGCTTTGCTCGTTCAGAAACATCCAACAGGTGACCAAAGCCACCTAGTACATTTAGGATGCGTACCTTGAACTGTTTTCCGGGTTCGCCATCAAAGATGTAGACGGGTACTACACCTTTTTCAGTTTTAGTTCAGAAAGTTGCAATTCAAATACAGAATTTCCATTTCAAATTCAGAAAGTTGCAATTTAAATTCAGAATTTGCATTTTAAATTCAGAAAGTTCCAATTCAAATTCAGAAATTTCTACTTTAAGTTCAGAAAATTTCATATTTGCTGTACGATTTGAATACTTTAAGTTCAACTGAGTTACAAAGTTTTAAAAGTTTTTATTTTATTTTATGCTGTATATATACTTTTTTATATGTATACATACGTACTCACCTGCAAGTGGTAATAATAATACTCTTAGATAGGGAATAAAAAATGGAACTTAAAGATAACTGTACCATATTTCTAACGTATTATGCCGCATAATACCGCGTAGACATTTATTCCACAAAAAATGTATGGAAAGTTTGTTACTTATTCCTTTAAAGCAAACTATTGCACAAATTTTATACATATACATACATGCATATATAAGAGTACATATATTTCCATTAAATGCAAGGTACAAAAAATTTCCGTAACTTAATTTCACATTTTCTGAACTTAAATTGGAAATTCCTGAATTTGAATTGTAACTTTCTGAACTTAAAATGAAATTTTCTGAATTTGAAATGATGAATTATAACTTTCTGAATTAAAAATTAAAATTCTGAATTTGAATTGCAACTTTCTGAATTTGAAATGGAAATTCTGAATTTGAATTGTAATTTTTTGAATATTAAATGAAAATACTGAATTTGAAATGGAATTTTTGAACTTGAATTGTAACTATCTGAATTTGAATTGCAACTTTCTGAACTAAAACTGAAAAAGGTGTAGATACTAATTATTTTCAATTCTATTAATTGAAAAAATATTATCACCTTAGTCGTATCAATGCCTTCTCTCTAATTATGTAGCTGCCATATTTCTTCATTTCCTGCAATTTTTCAATACAAATCCCAATATACCAGCTTGCTTACCCAAACTACAAGAAAAATTTGCTTGCACTTTAAAATTTTACTAAGAACTCAATCAACTTATCACAAATTCTAACAATGTCACCGGCATCCTACGTCTTCTCAGCAAGGATTTTCCATTAAATTCAATAATACATTCAACATAAAAGGAATACTTTTTCCAGAGAGCTCAGTTAATTAATGATTCTTCATAAATGCACTTCACTTTGAAACTTATCTGACATTGTTGACCAGCTGTCGATTGTGTGGAACAGAAAAAAGTTATACTCGTATCTGTCACAGTAGAGAAAAATGATGCGATGCTCACAAAGGTGGAATAAATAACAAGAAATAAAATGAAAAGCAGAATAAAAGTAACAAGCTGAATTTCCAGACATGTGCAAACTAAAAGCCGCTTAGTGCACCTACATACATGCGATTATGAAGACCGCCTTCTGCGACACATTGTTGGTTGCAAGATAACGCACACATGCGTACAAAAAATATAGAAAAAAAACACACGCACACGTAAGCGTATCATTGGCTGGAACACAATACAAATGTAACTACAATGGCTTGCTGCAACATTCAATTGAGGAAATGTGTTTTTTTTCTCTCTAACTACTTCTTCTTCTTGCTTTTTCGGGCATAACTACAATAAATTGCAAGTTGCACGTTATGTGTTATGTGTTATGGGTGACGTGTGAAATTTGTGTGCGTATGTAATGAATTACAGCTTGTGCAGAGTGCAAAAAGGGACACACACGCACACAGGAGGGGAGAATGCGATGCATTGAAAAAAGGACACAATAACTGGAAAACTGAAAATTCGAAGTAAATGCGAATCAGGGCAATTACTAAGGGAGACAATGTTGTGTTAAATGCGAAATATATGCAAGTAAATATGCATGTATGTATATAGCAGACAGCTGAGAGAAGGCAATGGGATTGGGGTTATTGTCGCTGCGCTACTGCCATTGCTATTGTTGTAGTTACTGTTGCATATGACACATTTCCACAGAAAATTTTATGATGCGAATAGAAATGTGCTCAGTATAGACGCATTTGCCGCTTTACCGTTGCATAAACAAAGGCGCACAGAGGACAATGAAAGTGAAGCGCAGGCACTAGCATTTATATTTTATGTACATACATACGAGGAGTATGTGCGTTATGTGGACATTCTCGTTCAACATATATAAAGGTATTAACTGCATGCACACACAAATGTGCACACATTCAGCCTTGCCGCATTTGCACTCAACTACATACATATTATCCATTTGTATGCAACATAAAGTTATCCTTATTATTCTGTGAACAGCATACAAAAACAACTTGCAACATGCATTGTACATTTGTATGTGTAACCATAATACCTTTCACTGTTACAAGAAGTTTATTAGCATCAACGCATACAAATGTGCAATTGTACACACACACACACACACAGGATATCATCTGTGGATACTTGTAGTCCTCAAATCCTACACACTTCCATATACCTACATATGTACATACATACAAATGAAGTCATAACATTATACAAGTCTTCATTGTTCGAGTATTGATTACATACGTACGTACACGTGTAACGACACTATATACATATCTGTATTTGTGGGTTCTCATTCGATTGCCTTGTCCGAGCTACATACGTACATACAAGTATATATATTTTTATTGGTTTGTCTAGAAAGTGCGCTAGAGTTTTATCTCTGCCACTGGTCATTGTTACAATTCCCATGGTATTTTTTTTACCGAACCACTATAGTCGCATACTCTTTCATAACTGCATACGCAGACATGCATGAAATTTATCCGATATGTGTGCATGTAGTAAGTAAAAAGCTCGTTTGCTTTTCATGTTTATGTCTTCTTACGCTAGTCAGCTTGGTTACTTGTACAGCAACGGCTATCGGCTCATGGGTTGCTTGATGCTTGCAAATGTTTTGTGGGCATTAAAGTGGGAATTATAGTCTTGCAATATAACTAGTACATCACACGTAAGTACATATGTATAGATTATGGTTGCCCTACAGTGTATCGTACTGGTTTAGAACAAACGCAGTAATAGTTTATTAAATAATAACAATAAATTAACTAGTTTAGCTCTGAAAACGTTTGTCGGCTTAGGTGGAGATCAAAAAGTTCGCCCATACCAAGTTCAAACAATTGCTCATAACGATTGCAGACAGTTTTTAATACCCTTGGTTCTTCTATATGTGTGAGTGCCCTTTCTTAAATTTTCCATCCACGGGTGCCGAGTTAATGGATCTACGGAATGTCCAAGTCAGCTTTCGTTGTAGTTTTGTAGGAGCTACTTTATCACTCGCTGGTAGGCCACCTTCATTGAGTTCAAAAAAAGCCGTCTGATGGGCCTAACATGGCGATATCTACGAGAACGATCCGATAATTACTTAGTCTACAAAAGAAAAACGAAAATTTTGGAAAAGTGGCGATTTATTATTCAAAATATTCTCCTGTCAGCTCGATACACTTGACCCAGTGGTACTCCAACTTCTTTAACCCGTCTCTAAAATATTTTTCCCGAGGTCTGCGAAGTAGGCCTCCGTGACGGCGATGATCTCCTCATTCGATTCAAGTTTCTGCTCGGAGAGCGACTTTTTCAAGTTTGGAAACAAAAATAAGTCACACGGGGACAAATCTGGAGAACACGGTGGATGGAGCAACAGTTTGTAGTCCAATTCGACCAATTTGGTCGTGGCTATGAAGTGGTCTCACGGTTACGCTTGTTGTCCGGTGTGAGCAAACGCGGCACCCATTGCGTCGACAGCTTTCTCTTGCCCAAAATTTCACGCATGAATCACGCGGTTTTTGAGATGCCTACTATCGGTGGTCTGCCAATACGAGATCATGGATTTTTGTCGCGTTATCCTACTCGGTAGCCGTTTACGGGCCACCTGGGCGTGGCTCATCAAAAACCGACGTGCGACCACGTTGAAACTAGTCAAACCTATTTTTTATGGTCGCCATCGAAGGAGAAGAGTTACCGTACAAAGTTTCCATGCGTTTCCAATTTCGCTGCGCGATTTCCCTTCCGAAAACAAGAATCGAATCACCGACCAATATTGCTATTTTTCCATTTAGTAAATTTCTCTTGAGATAGTGGCGCCATCGGGTGGTGGGGCTAAGTACATATCGGACTGCCCTCGTATATCAATTGCATACGCCAGTATCATCGAGTCTGGAAGACGGAATCTTCCTGCTTATTCTTTTTCTAGTTTGGCATTGTAACCGCCTTGGCGATTTTGGCCAAGTCCTTCCCCACCTGCTCTTTCTATCGCAAAGGAGGCCTCCTCCTCTCGCCCACCAGCGGGTTCCGAGTTGAATAGTTTCAGGGCTGAAGCATTTTTGTCCATTCGTGCAACATGACCATGCCAAATTGTTTTTTTAATTCGCTACACTTTATATACATCGTTATAAAGCTCATGCAGCTCATCGTTCCATCGTCTGCGGTTCTCGCTGTCGCATAATATTTCTCTCCATTACTTCAATGGTAGCCTCATCGGATGCCCATGCTTCGGCGCCAAATAGCAGCACGATCATAATGATTTTTATGCCACGAGAGAGGACTTTACTTCTCAGTTGCCCTGATTGGCAAGAGTGTGATTCTCCGTTGGATGTCAAGGTTGGCTATATTATCGGGGTTTATGCTGTCTCCCAAGTAAACGAGTAATCAGATCATCAATCCCACGAAAGGCATTCGCACCGTCTGAAAGATTGTTTGATATCAATCGGCTCGGAGAAATCCTTCCCAATTCGGGCGGAACTGGTGGCATTGCTTAACGTCATCTTACACAGCCTTGTTAGACCCGCGGCAGTAGCAAATTCAGACAACTCGACACATACGCAGCTCTTTTTCGTGTCATTGACGGCGGATTTAAGATTGACAAAGAGATGGTTAGTGTTAATCCTCCTCTCGCGGTCCTTTCCCAAGATTTAGTGTATAGGAATCTCTGGTATATGCTGGATTTACCTGGCCTGAGGCCCAATCAGTTCATTGACAAGAGTTTTTCCCCTTCACACAATGGGCTCGATAAGACCTTTATAAGAAAGCTGATCCCGCGGTAGTTGGACCATATGGCGGAGTCGCCTTTCTTGTGGATTGGGCAGAGCACACTTAAATTCCAGTCGTCGGACATGCGTTCATCGGACCATATTCTGCATAAGATTTGACACATGCATCTTATCAACTCCACACCGCCTTACTTGAATAGCTCAGCTGGCAGGCCGTCAACTCCAGCAGCTTTGTTTTTCAGCCGCGCAATTTCTATGCATCTAGTCGAGTGGTGGGACACCGAGTCCGTCATCTTCAACTGGGGGCTTGGGCTCATCTCTTCCATTGGTTTCAATGATTTTACCGTTCAGCAGTGTGGAGAAGTGTCCCTTCCATAATATAAGAAATCGTTTTTCTTCTAACAAGAATTCGTCCTGGTAATGAAACCTTCCGCAAGTCGCCTAACTATTTGATACACTTTTCGGGCGTTTTCCTATCGCTCAGAATTTCAAGCTTTATGTACGCTCCATGCGTTCATAGTAGGAGTTTTTGGTCGCCTCGTGGACAGACGCTGCAGACTTCAGAGGATCCTTAAACCGATTACGTCAGGTTTGCTCCACTGAAGCTCGCTCTTCTTCTGCCGTGATCCAAGATGTCCACACAGGTCGATTACCGTATCTCGCACATGGGTTACGAACTATTGTTGCATAAAACCAGATGTCAAAATTGTACCACTTTGCCATTGTTTTGCGTTAGTTTGAAATCAGTTAAGTGATGTGTATTAATTTACGGCAGGGTATATTCCTACAATGAACATGAGAAAGAAGTAAGAGCTTAGTACGTAAGAATTTAAGTACGTGCGAACATAGAATATATTTAATGCCATACATAATACTAAAGCTGTATGTCCAACTATATACATACATATATACCATGTATGTTTACATACATACATATATTGGGGCATAATAATAAACAAATTTAAGTATACCAACATACAAAATGCGCTTTGATAGGTTTCTGCATACCAAAAAAAAAAGGATTACTTCCACTACTTTTTATGCCAATTATGCAAGTTTTACTATAAAAAATTGATATGTATACTGGCTATCACATAGAACCCATAAACTCTTTTATTATAAAGTAGTATATAAATTCCATCCGCTGAATGAGGGCTGTAAAAGAGCAAAGTGTGTTAAAACTACCATCTGATATTAAATGGTTGCTTAAGTGCCAGCTTTAATTTTTTAGTTGGATTCCATGAAAAAGATTTAACAAAAATTAACATAATCATTGTTGTGATGAATATATACTTTGTTCCGTTAAACTTACTTAGGTTTAGATAATTTTATACTCCACTTCCTTCCAAAGTTGAATTCAAAAAAATCTTACACACTGCACAATGAAGATTAATTACTTGTATTTTTAATAGAGCAAAATAATACTTTGAAAATTTATTGAAAACTTCTTTTATCGAGTACGGGAGGATAGAAAAACTGAGCCCTGATTTACTGAACGATGCATCCCAATGTTGAATTTCTGAGCTCTATAACCCCAGGCATTTTAAATGAGGGCAAATAAAAACTTTAGTGCTATTAATTCGCACTGAATTTTAGGCAGAAAGAGAGTCTGACGAGGAAAGATGGGATATAAGTAAATAACAGCAGTTTAAGCTTTCAGCAATTGAACTACTGTTCTTTTCTAAATATTTCAAAGCGAATATCCGAAATTTGATTGAAAACGCTTTTAGGCTATACTCAAAAATGTAATATTCAAAATAACACATTGCTACAAAAAAAATCAATAATAACGGAATATAGCATATTCAATATACCCGAAACGAAACTTAGTGCAAGTTGTTGGTAGGGTCTAATACAACATGAAAGTAGGTTTTTTTATAGTTCCTGAACGCTCTATTTTTATACCCGAGCGCACTTGTGCACACAGAAAGTGAAAATTGAGATATCTCTACGAAACTTGGTACGCGAATTTCCATTAGGATAAGGGGATGGTATTGAAAATGGGCGAAATCAAACAATAACCACGCCTACCTCCCATATAACGGTAGTTTGCAGAAATACAAAAAATTCTATATTTTAGTAACTACTGAGGCTTATTGACTCAAAATTGATATTTGCAATGACATATTAACGAGTAATAAGAAAATTTTAAATTTTTAAAAAATGGGCGCAGCAACGCCCCCTTCGAATTTTCAGTGTTTTCTCGCTACCCACTTTACCAATTTCTACCAAACTTAGCACAGGTGTTAATCTTGGTCGATAATTTTTGAAATCGGACAGTAACCACGCCCAACTTAATTTTTAATTAATTAATTTTTCCAACTTTAGCTATAGCTAATTTAAAAAAGTTCTATAAAAGTTGTTAAAAACAAAGTTGTTCGATTTCATAAAGTTTTGAGATGGTGTTTAAGAAGGCCAAGAGCAATGCGTATACCAAATTTTATAGAGATTTGTGCAGTGGTTTTCGAGATACACGTATTTGATGTAGGCAGGCGGTGCCCAATTTCCAAAAATTTTATGAAAGACCATTGTTTTGCTAATAAATAAAATAAATATATTTTCATGTTTTACTTGAGCCAACCTACAACCTACACTAAGTTTTGCTTCAGATGTATTCCGTGATTTTTTTTTTGTAGCGCCATGTAATCCTAACACGCTGGATTTCAAGCACAAAAAAAATAACTCAAACAACCTTTTAATTGAATTTCTGAATAAAAATGCATAACAATATTCAATATTAGAACAATAGAACAAAATAATAACAAACATTTTACGCAATATGCCTTTCCACCATTCAACCATCACTGTCATTGAATACGGTTAGTGGGGTAACTCATTTAGTTTTACCATTGTTTATATTGAAGTGTGGGCGGGTATCGAGAGAAAGATTCTGCAAAATATTTAAGGGCCTTTGCACGTTGGCGGGAGAGAAAAGAGAAGTAGAAAGACGCTAATACATAGAGAGTAGATTACGGAGGAATAGTCTATCGGAAAACTAGGCACCAATGAAATAGTATCAAAACCAGAAATGTTGGTTGGTCTAGCGGTACCAAAAATGACTCTTGCTAACAGGTGCTCTTTGGACTTGGTTGGAAAATGAAAAGCAGAGCTCTCCATCGACGGCTAAAAAGTACACTCTACAAATTCTTCAAAATGCCCATACTTGTATATATATGGCGCAGAAGCGCGGACGTTGTCGAAGAATTATGAGAAGGCTTTGAGGCTTCCGAGAGAACTATTCTACTCAAAATCTATGGCGTACCTATTGATGATGGTGCAAAGGGGAAAAGGTTCTTAGATTCGGAACCCATCGTTGGAAAACAAAACGCCCACGGATACAGCAGAAGGACTAATTTTAGCAGAGCTGTCTAAAAGTGGTATGAGGAACTGGTGTTAACGCGAAGGAGAGAGACAATCAACGAAATTTTCTGTACTCGGCCCAGATAAAGAAACGGTTGCAGGGCCAAATGAGCAAAGGATGGGAATGATATACTTATACGTCGGGCTATCATTATTATACCAGCTTATAATAAGATATGGGCATTTCCATGTTGGCGCACGTGACAGTCGTACGAATTCAACGTGAAAAAATAAGGACTAATTTGAATTTCCTCTTCCTTAATGCAATGAAATAGTAAAAGATTTTCTACTCACCAAAAATTCCATGCGCTCCATGGACGCAACTCCTCCGCATGCACATAAACACATCTGCCAATTTATCCCATCAAGCTGTCAGCTTTGCTTATCGGCGATTGTATGTAAAGCTCACAGAAAACCAAAAAAAGTGTGCAAATGAAAAACGGTGCCTGCCTGGAATCCTATTACACATTTATTGAATTGAATGGTACCATTTATAGATGTTAAATAAACAAGCGGCTTAACAATGGATCGGCCCAAAAATGTGGCAAGTTCGTAATGAGCTGCAAAAACCAAATACAAATAAATGTAGGTGAACATGCAATGGTCCACATGAATGGGCTTATATGTAAGTTAAGTTGTGAATATCCTCGTATGGATCTACATATATCCGTATCTAGGTATGTATGTATGTATGGATGCATGGGCATTTGTGCGTGAAGCAAGTAATAATTCACTGTAGACAAACAAATACTCGTAACAATAGCAAAAATTTAATATGAAAATATTTTTGCTGAAAAGACCAAACAATCAACTCAGATAATAGAATAGATGGGGAATGATGGAAAAACAATTTTATTGATTTAATCCACAAACCGAAATACTGTTGAAACAATATAGAGTTTTTCAATCACGCACACACATTTAATCGAGTTGAGGAAAAGCCAATGGCATACAAATAAAATGTACATACGAGCGTATGTATGTGATTGTGCGTTAGCATGTGGTATGTAGATATGTATAAAAGAGATTAAAGAGATGGATGTAGGTGCACGCGTTCATTAGAGCGGGTCGAAAAAATGTTTTAAGTCAGGGGCCTTAACGGTTATGATCTTTATAACAAAAATGTTAATTTAACCGTTGAAATTTGATTTCTATTTTTCGATGAAAGCTAATCGTTATTTTATGCTTCTAATTTTTTCGATCATAAATAATCGTTAAATTTGGATTCATATTTTCTCGATCAAATTTAAACGTTATTTTTTGATTTTTATTTTTTCGATCAAAAAATAATCGCTATTTTTAATTGTTATTTTTTCGATCATAAAAGATTTAAATCGGTCATAAAAAAGCAGTATCCGTTATAAAGTTTATGATGAACAAAAAAAAATAAAAATCCAAAATAGCGGTTATTTTTTGATCGAAAAAATAAAAATTACAAAAATTTAATCATTATTCTTGATCGAAAAAATTAATGATTAAATTTGACTGAAAAAATAATAATCCAAATTTTACGATTTTTCTTTATCGAAAAATTAAAAATGAAAAAATAGCGATTTTGCAACTATCTAAAAATAAAAATCATGGTATTTAACGGTTATTTTCAGTCCCTGTTTTAAATCAGGGACTGTAAGAGTTACAACTTTCATTACAAAAATAGCTTTTTAATTACTCTCTAAATAAAAATTATTTCTGATTTTTATTTTATAAATCCAAAATTACTATTAGTTTTGGTTTTTATTTAAATAATCTACAAATAGCAGTTATTTTTCATTTTTATATTATCTATATGTCTTAGATAACAGTTATTAAAGACGTTTACTTATAAGGGTCATTAAATAACAAGTAAAGAAGTCTAAGTTCGGGTAAAACCGAACATTAAATACCCGGCGCACGTATGAAGCATCGTTTTTTTCACGATACTGAAACCTTACGTTACGTGGCCCCTTTTCCCTAAGTCCATAAAAATCTTACTTC